>CM076904.1:10487255-10572149 GCA_039519145.1 Kokia cookei | reverse complement strand
TAATTGCATCGACAAATTATCTTCAAACTTTCATTACATTTTCTTATTAATTTGCTTTGACATATTGTATTACAGTCTTACAACATTTGCTTCGACAATTTAAATTCTTTTATTGCTTGAGACTTTGATTTAATTGTACTAACATTATTCCTTACAACTTCTTTTATTCTAATTCTAATTGCTTTGACAATTATAGCATAAACAACCATCTTTGTGGGATCGATATCTTAAGCTAAAATCTTTCAACTATACTTGCACCGACAAGTGTTCGCTTGCACATTATTACTGTGACGTTCATAGCGCGATCAAGTTTTGGCGCCGTTATCGAGGATGGTGTTTGTTTTATGTTTATTTTTGTAGTTGCAATTATTCCTTATTTTTTGATTTTTGTTTGTTAATGAGTTGTTTTATTTTTTTATTATTCTCTTTTAGGTGTTTTATGACCACTAGGTGAAATTTTGAAAATATTGTTGGCTTAGATCCGAAACTAGAGAGAACCATTCAAAGGAGAATGCAAAAACAAAGGAATATGACTTTACCTGGAAATGATGCTATACCAGAGTTGCCACCACAAAATTATGTCCCTACAATATAGCCATAGAATTTAAACACCTAGCTCTGCCACAAAAAGAACAAATACAAAGCAGAACAATCAGAGACTTTGTTGTTCTTGTTTTAGATGACTTGCAACCAGGGGTTGTTAGACCAACTATCCAAGCTGGGAATTTTAGGTTAAAACCGGTTATGTTCCAAATGTTAGATTCAAATGGGCAATATGCTGGTTTGCCTCATGAAGATGCGAGAGAGCATCTTAAATCTTTTCTGCTAACCTATGCTTCTTTTGGTCAGCATGGAGTTCTTGATGACGCATTAAAGATGCAACTGTTTCCTTATTCATTGCAAGGAAGGGCTCGTACTTAGTCTCTTGGATTACCTGTTGGATCTATTACATCGTGGAATGCACTAGCAACTCAATTTGTTTTATGGTTTAATCCACCTATGATGAATGCTCGATTGCGGAATGATAATATTACTTATCACCAGCTGGATGATGAGAATCTGCATACCACATGGAAGCGTTACAAAACTTTGGTTCGACGTTATCCCATGCATGGAATCCAACAAGAAACATAGATCGAATTTTTTTACAATGGATTAAATGCGCAGACAAGAAATCTCGTCGATGCCTCTACAAACGGTCCTTTGTTGTACTGCACCTATGATGAAGCTGTGCAAATTTTGGAAAGAATCACGTAGAATGATTATCAATACCCAATTTCTAGAACTGCTCAAGTAAAAACGAATCTTAGAGTTATTAAATTAGACGCCATATCAGCTTTAAGTGCACAGGCATCTTCGTTGGCTAACATGATTAAAAACATGAAGGGGACAAGTAAAGTTGCTCCCATTTCAAGTTTCTCAACAAATGGATGTCCCAACATTTTGTTGTGAAATTTGCAGTGACAATCATAGCTACGAGGATTGCCTACAACATGCAAAAAATGCTTTTTATGTTAATAACATCAGAGGAAATTCGTATAGTAACTCTTATAACAGATTAACCAGGAATCAACATCCTTGGGGGAATCAAAATGCGTCCACATTTCGGTATGAAAATTCCTTGTGTCAAGGAAATTTTCGTCAGGGGAGTTACAACCAGCAATAGCAAAATTACAACTACAATCCTCAAGTGCATGCACATCATGATCAGATGCAGTCACATGCTCGTATTCAGCCACAGTAGACTGCAATGCCAAATATGAATATGAAAGGGCAGCATCAACAACAACAACAACAGCACTCTCAACCACTTGCAGATCCATTGGCTACCCTTAAAGCTTTGATGCGTGAACATATTACAAGAACTGAAACTATTGTGCAAGGAAATTCTTCTTCCATCCGAGCGTTGGAAGTACAAGTAGGACAATTATCTTCTAATATGAGCATAAGACAACCAAGTGTTTTACCTAATGATACTGAAAATCCAACTCAAAAGGGGAAGGAGTACTGCAAAGCTATTACTCTTCGGATTAGAAAGCAAACTGTTGAACAAAGCAGCAATTCCAATACAACACCTGTCAATGCAAATAAAACAGAGGAAAGAGAAAAAGTTATATTTGAAGAAGAAGCAGTAAAGCTAAATGAAGAGGAGCCACTAGTAATTACACCCATGCCAACCATTCAACCTACAAAATTATCAACGCAACTACCAATGTCAACACAACCAATTGTTTCACAATAGCCTACTGTTTCAACACCTTTGTCGTTCCCACAAAAATTTAAGGAGAAAGAAAATGACAGAATATCAGAGGTTTTTAGCCACCTTGAAACAATTACATGTCAATATACCTCTTATTGATTCTCTTGTGCATATCCCTAGTTATGGGAAATTTATGAAGGAGCTCTTATCCAAAAAAAAAAGAAATTGACCAACTTTGAGACAATTATGCTCATAGAAGGCTACAGTGATGTGCTAATAAATAAATTGCCACCCAAGATGAAAGATCTTGGCAGTTTTACAATTACGTGTTCCATTGAAAATCATTACGTAGGAAAAGCTCTTTGTGATCTAAGAGCAAGCATCAACCTTATGCCCTTATAAACATTTCAAAAATTGAGAATTAGTCACATGAAACCTACTAGATGACATTGCAGCTGGCAGATAGATCTTTGCCGTAACCTGAAGGACAAATCAAAGATGTTCTCGTCAAAGTAGATAAGCTTGTGTTCCTAGCAAATTTCATTATTCTTGATTGTGAAGCTAATAAGGAGGTACCCATAATTTTGGGACACCCATTTCTTGCTACGGGTTGCACCCTTATAGATGTAGGCAAAGACGAGTTAATTATGAGACATAATGATGACCATGTTACCTTCAATGTCTATGAAGCAATTCCTTGAAGGAGTAGAGAGCAATGTCACCATATTAACGTATTGGATGAATTAATTGCGGAAGAATTTAGTGAGCATAGTATAACAACTTTAGAAGAACTTGCGGTGACAACTGAAGACAATTTCTTATCTAATTGTGACCAAAAGGTTGAAGCAAATATTGTTGAGCTTAAACATGGTTGGTAGATGGAATCCTTAGATCTAACCATAGAACGATCCCTATATTTAAGCCATTAGTTGAAGAAGCTCCAACTCTAGAATTGAAACCATTGCCAACAGATTTAAAATATGTTTTTCTTGGTGACAATGATACCCTGGCAGTAATTATTTCTGCAAATCTCAACGCAAGTCAAATGGGAGAAACTTATTCGAATATTGAGGCAACATAAGCGTGCCATTGCCTGGAGCATTACGGATATTAGAGGCATTAGCCCCTTTATCAGCCTGTAATGTCACAACAGTAGTGCAAGCAGACACATGTCGAAGCAAGTATAGTTGATAGAATAATTCTATCAGATATCGATCCCATAGGGAATGAGTTATTGTTGTCTATATGTCGAAGCAATTAAAAACTAAGATTAGAGATCATGTGAGTAAAGATGTCAGCGTAGTTAAATCAGATCTGTACACTAAAATAGTCAAATTGTCAATATAATAAAAGTTAATTGTTAGTGTAACTGAAAGTAAATCAAATTGTTGTTGAAGGTTTGGAAATTTAAATGCAAAAAATTAAAATGATGATCAAGTGTGAAGAACTGAAGTGGATTGCTAACTTCACTAATTCGCAACACTGGCTACATCGACAAGGTATTGTATAGATGAATTGTCGAAGCAATGAGGCTTTAATGAATTCTTACCAACCACAGCTCTCTGTTTAATCAAGACTCAAGTACCCACAATTACCCCATCTCTCGATGTAGACAATATTATGCACTCAAGAACAAGTGATAGAATCTCTTCCAATCTCAAGCAGCTCTCGCTGACTTGCTTGTTAACTCAACTTGTCACCGCATCTCTCGATGTCGGTAGACTACACTTCTACTCTTGCATTTAATGCAATTGAATCCAAGAATAAATAGATGAAAGGATTAAGTAAAAATCAGAGTAATCTAACAATGAAAGATATTCTCATATTCATTCAATTGTAAATAATAATCCATCATCATAAAAGAGGGGTTAACGAATACATCGAAGCTTACTATCATTAGACCACTAAGATTACCCCTTAACCGCTCCTCTTGTGCTTGTACCAAGCACTCCTTATCAAGAGTTGTTGCTTGTCTGCTCAGTCAGCTCACCGATCTCCAATAAAACTTCAAAAACATAAAGTAATTGCAGATTTAATTTCTTCTCTCTTGATATTTTTCTTCCTCTCTTCCCCTTCTATTTATAGGTTTTAGGAATGGTAGACCTCATATTTTCTTGGATCCAGATCTAATTGCAGCTGTCAAAGTTAGTTAAATTCCAACTGCGCACTCATGCAGATCTGCTGTGTTCTTCATGGATCTGCAGATTGTCATTGCATCTCTAATTGCGACCTGTAATCTATAATTGCAACGACAATATGTGAAATTTTTGTGCTGGTGCTTCCAGGTGTGCGTGTAGCTTGGATTCACTTGTACAAAGTAAAGTTATGCGTCGACATCTCTAGCCGTAATTCCAAGCTAACTTGTGGCTGCATCTTCAGACTCTTTCTAGCACTGATCACCTGAAATGGATCACTGCACTGACAGTTGTGAATATATTTTGCATGCACTGACATTAGTGCAAAAAGAGGATAAAATAACTAGAATTTAAACCAAACAACAATGAATTAGAAAATATATGCATGCTAAATACAATACAAAAGAGACAATTAATACACAAATTTAGGGAGAAAATAAGTGTCATTTCTAATGCTATCATACCCCCAAACTTGAAGTTTTACTTATCCTCAACTAAACAAAAATTAACAAACTTCACAATCAAATATGTCACCGCAATCATTATTCTAGCAACTTAAATTATCTGAAATTCTAATATATAAATTGTATTCACATGATAGAATAATGCGTCGACAATTTATAAGCATGAATAATTAAAACTGTAACTTCACTAATGTTAGTAACATGCTTTGAATCTTAACCCTTCCTTAACCAATACAACATTTATTGCAATATATTTCTCTTCTTTTCTCTTTTATTCTTCCTTCTTTTTCTTTCTTTTTGTGAATTTTTTTTATAAGTGACTGAGAGATGTCATTGCATTACTCTACCTTTGTTCTTGAGTGGTAACGATGGGGTGCAACAAACCCCTAGGAGGTATGTAATTGCACCGACACACACTCTTGTAGTGACAGCCTTTGGCTGGATGATTTTTCTAACACATGCAGCGGAGTGTTCTCCCTTGACAAGTCATAATGCACTCATATTGGAGTGTCTTTTATTATAACAATGTCGCTGTAATTGGAAATTCAGTTCAAATCTCAAAGATTGATACCATCTATTCGTTACTGATGCATTTCCAATCATTCATCCACAAATAAAAGGTTCAATATTCATTCATATTTACCCAATTCATGCATCAGCATCCCAAATAATTCAAGAAGTACACATAAAATAAAAATTGCCGTCAAATTTTTGTAGAAAATTTGCATACTTTTCATTAACTAAAGAAACAAGTAAAATTTAAACATGTGGGTGCAACTACATTTCCATTTTACACGATATCCCCCAAACTTAATGTCTGCATTGTCCCTAATGCACTGACAATATTATATAGAAAAGAATGGAAATGCAACTAAAATGCAGATGTACTAACAAATAAAATGCAGTGACAAATGAAAATGCATGCAAGTAACTACTGAAAAGTAAAACTAACTCATTGTTGTTCAGTAGCTGAGCCAATGGCTGCTTTGGTTTTCTTTTTCTTCTTCCTTGAGCGCTCTCATTCCTCCTTGTGTTTCTTCTTTTTGTCCTTGCGCTTCCTCTTCTTATACTTCGAACCAACCGGAGAGGAGATATTTGAAGACCTACCATCAGGAGTAGGCTGTTCGGAAGATGAGAGGGCTTCCCTAACAATGGGTAGGAAGACAGGGAATTCAGGCAGAGGATTTGGACTCAAACTTCTTAGTGCGTTGACAATAGATTTATACCATATTCTTGTGTACGCATAAAATAGATTTTGTCGGTAGTCCATTTCTTCCAATGCACTGACAATACGAATTTGGTGCAAGTCGATACGATCAATATTTACTTCCATTGCAGCCAATTTCTTCCTCACATCAGCCTGTTTTTCCTTCTTCTTCCCTTTTCCCTTGTCCTTCTTCTTGGTTATTTCCTTCATCAGCGGTGTCTCTTGGTCACTTGTCATTCTTTCAACGGAGATATCATTGATAGGGCTCTTATTCTCCAGTACTTCCTCAACATCTCGGGGTACAATCCCCTTGATTTACATAACAACATTATTAAGGACGGAAAAGGTAGTATACCTGTTTGCTTGGATGCTGCCTCAGCAATTTGGTCGTGGAGGATTTCACCAACATCGATGTGATGGCCCTTTAAGATTGAGTGCAGAATGCACATACGATCTAATGTCACCATTGTGCTGTGTGAAGAAGGCAGCATGCGACTATTAATAAAGTGGAACGACACCTTACTATAGGTTTCAGATAACGACAGTTCATGGTAAAGTTGTGTGGCCTAGTGCCTGTCCAAACGACACCATCAATGTAGAGCTCTCTCAGCACCTCGTCAGTTCCTTCATCGTCCAGCTTTTCCAAAAATGGAGTATGGTCATCTACTTTCTCAATAATTTGAAACAAAATGTTAATATGAGCAGCATTCTATGGTACCAAGCCTTCTTTTACAAAGACAAATTCTTGCTCAGAATCTACAAGATTAGCATAGAATTTCCTTACCATTGTAAGGGAATATCCGGCTGGGTGCTCGTAGAAGAGTTCCCAGCCCATCTGACTGATTCTTCATGCGATTTGTTTTCCCTAAGTTTGATGTGAGGACCATTGGAGACCCTGCTCTGGGTGGCAGTTGCATTTCAGCATCATATCATTGTAGTGGTCCTTGGCCACTTTAGACAAGAATAAGACTGGCTCCTTTGGTGGAGGTTGGTCAGTGTGGCAGAAGTCTCATTAGTTTTAGCACCTCTTGTTCTAGCCATAGTAACTTAGTAAAAAGATTAAAAGAAACTTGCAGAAAAAGAAATAAACTTGTGAGGTTAAGAACAAAAATAACAAAGAAGATGAGTTATAGCAACAATGGCGATTGTGAGTGGAAAGAGGAAGTCGGTAGAGAAGAGTTTTATAACCTTTCAATGGCAAGAGTCATGATTTTTAAAAAAACATGGGAAAACGTTATATTTGTAGCCAATAAATGCCTTCCTGCAGATCGTACCCTTTTAATTGATTGAACGGTTGGGAAGAAAGAAAAATCAATCGACGCGATTCTTGCTGAAAAGGCTTTGCTGAGTCATCATAGAATGCACCGACAAGTTATGCTTGTGATGCATCGACAAAAAGACAATTTTATTCCTGCATAAAATTGAAAAGAAATCAAGTAAAAATGAAAAGATAAAAGGAATGTAAAATGCGTTGACATTATTTAATGTAACCAGAATGATGGTCTCGTTTGGTTCTTTGACTTTTGGGCTCACATAATGCTTCAGACGTTGGCCATTCACCTTGAACTGTTGCCTACCTTTAAGATTTTCAATTGTCACCGCACCATTTTGAAATACTTTGACAATCTTAAAAGGGCCCAACCATCTTGAACGCAATTTACCTGGATGCAGTTTTAAACGTGAATTAAACAAAATTACTAACTGACCAGGGCTAAATTGTCGACATTCTCATGCCATCTCTTGGTCTTTTCTTTGTATATTGTGACATTCTCATAGGCATTGCAGCGTATTTCTTCCAGTTCAGTAATGCCCAACAATCTTTTCCTTTCAGCAGTATCATAGTCCAAATTCACTTGTTTGATTGCCCATATGGCTCTATGCTCAAACTCAACTGGCAAGTGACATGACTTATCGAACACTAGTTGATATGGCGACATCCCTAATGGGGTTTTATATGCGGTGTGAAGTGCCCACAAGGCATCATGTAGCTGCGAAGATCAATCCCTTCTAGATGGATTAACCACTTTCTCAAGGATACTTTTAATATACCGATTGGATACCTCCGCTTGACCATTTGTTTATGGATGGTACGTTGTGGCCATGCGATGCTTCACACCATATCTCCTCAAAGCTGTCGCTACTTGATTATTGTGAAAGTGAGTACCTTGATCACTTATTAATGCCTTAGGTGTGCCAAATCTTGTAAAGATGTACGTGTGAAAGAATTTCAACACCGTTCGAGCATTATCTTTTGGTACCGAGATTACTTCGATCCATGTCGATACATAGTTAACAGCAACCAGAATGTACACATTCCCAAAAGAGTTTGGAAATGGCCCAATGAAATTTATACCCTAAACGTCAAATAACTCTACTTCCATAATTGACTGTTGGAGCATCTCGTTACGTCGAGATATTGAGCCAGTACATTGACATTGATCACATTGTTGTGCAAAATTATGGGCGTGCCGATACAATGTAAGCCAATAGAATCCAGATTGTAAGACCTTTGCAGCAGTCCTCATTCCACCAAAATGGCCTCCATAAGGAGCATCATGACAATGTCTCAGAATGGAAGTCATTTCGTCTTCAGGAACGCAGCGACTGATAATGTTGTCAGCGCATACCTTGAATAAGTATGGCTCGTTCCAATGGTACTTTGTAGTGTCGCACAAAAATCTAACTTTCTTGTGACCAAGAGCACTTAAGGATAGCTTCCCACATACAAGATAGTTGATAACATCAACATACCAGGATGATATGTCGACAAAGAATAACTACTCGTCTGGAAATGCATCGACAATTTAGACTTTATTCCCTTCTTCACTTCTAACTTTCAGTCGAGATAAGTGGTTAGCTAGTTGATTCTCGGATCCTTTTCTATCCTTTATTTCAACATCAAACTCTTGAAACAACATTATCCATCTAATCAACCTCGGTTTGGTGTCTTTCTCTGTAAAAAGGTATTTCAATGCAAAATGATCTTTGTATACAATAACTTTTACGCCGACAAGGTATGAAAGGAACTTGTCGAATGCAAAAACTACTACTAGCAATTCCTTTTCAGTAGTTGTATAATTGACCCGCGCTTCAATCAAAGTTTTACTAGCATAATAAATGGAATGAAATACCTTTTCTTTGCTTTGACCCAGTACAGCTCCTACAGCATAATCACTTGCATCAAACATTAATTCAAATGGTTGCGTCCAGTCTAGTGCGACTACAATTAGAGCTTATACTAGCTGCTTCTTTATTGTGTTGAATACATCCAGACTGGTGTCATCAAACAAAAATTTTTATTCTGCTTTAGTAATGAACATAACGGTTTAGAAATCTTCGAAAAATATCGAATAAATCTCATATAGAAACCAACATGTCCAAGAAAGCTTCTTATTCCCTTAGCATTTGTTGGCGGTGGCAATTTCTCTATGATTTCGACCTTTGCTTTATATACCTCAATGCCCTGACATGATATGCGATGACTGAGGACAATACCTTCAGTTGCCATGAAGTGGCATTTTTCCCAATTTAGAACTAGATTTGTGTCCTCACATCTCTTCAGAACTTTTACCAAGTTGTCAGCACATTGGTCAAAAGTTTGCCCATAACTGAAAAATCGTCTATGAATACCTCTAAAGAATCCTCGATCATGTCTGAGAAGATAGACATCATACATCTCTGAAATGTGGTTGGTGAATTGCATAATCCAAATGACATACGTCGAAAGACAAAGGTTCCAAATGGGAATGTGAACGTAGTTTTTGCTTGATCTTCTTGCACAATGGCGATTTGGTTGTATCTATAGTAGCCATCTAGGAAACAATAATAGACTTTACCAACTAGCCTATCCAGCATCTGATCAATGAACAGTAGTGGGAAGTGATCCTTCTTTGTGGCCGCATTGAGTCGATGATAATCCATGCATACTCGCCAGCCAGTCGTAATGCGAGTAGGGATTAACTCATTCTTATCATTGCTCACAACTGTGAAACAACTCTTCTTGGGCACACATTAAACAGGGCTCACCCAATTTCTATTAGAAATGAGGTAGATGATGCTCGCGTCTAGCCATTTGATAATCTTCTTCTTCACTACTTCTTTCATCTTCTCATTGAGTCGTCACTGTTGCTCAATAGATTGTTTCCCTTCATCTTCCAACTTAATCTTGTGCATGCAAAAAGAGGGACTGATTCCTCTGATATCTGCAATGCTCTAGACTATAGTTCTTTTGTGCTCCTTCAAAATTACGATGAGCTTCTCTTCTTGCGTTACGTCAAGGGTTGCACTGATAATTACAAGTAACGTGTCATTGTCATCTAGAACGACATATTTCAAATGCGTTGGCAATGGCTTCAACTCTAAGCTAGGAGCTTGTTCAATTGATGGTTTAAACATAGGGATTATCCTATTAGACAGATCCAAATATTCCAATTGCCAATTCTGCCTCAACTCATAACTGCTAACATAAGCATTATGGTCACATCCAGTTAGGGTTTCATCAACGTATGTCGCCGCATCTTCATCTAAGACTACTGAACTCCGTTTATTAAATTCTTCCATGATTAACTCGTCTAGCACATCAATTTGGTGACATTGCTCCTTACTTCTTAACAGAGATGCCTCAATCACACTGAAGGTAACATGTTCGTCGTTATGACGCATAACAAGCTCCCCTTGAAAATGTCGATTAGAGTGTGTCTCGTTCCCAAAAATGATCGCCTTAAGATGATGGGCATTTCCTTGTCTACCTCGCAGTCAAGGATTATGAAATCGACAAGGAACACAAGCTTATCTACTTGTACAAGGACATCTTTGATTTGGCCTTCAAGTTGAGCTAGAGATCTATTTGCAAGCTGCAATGTCACCACAGTGGGCTTTATTGGTCCTATTCCTAATTTCCTGAATGTAGGCAAAGGCATGAGATTAATACTAGCTCCCAAATCACATAAAGCTTTACCTAGATAATGATTTCCAATGGAGCATGGGATTGTGAATCTGCCAGGATGTTTCATTTTTGGTGGCAACTTGTTAGATAGTACAGCGTTACACCCCTTTGTGAGCATAATCGTCTCGATTTTGGACAATTTTTTCTTCTTTGACAACAGTTCTTTCATAAATTTCCCATAACTGGATATCTGCACAAGAACATCTACAAGAGGTATGTTAATAAGTAAATGTTTCAAATTAGACACAAACTTTTGATAGTCCTTACCATCGTCTTTCTCTTTAAATCTTTACGAAAATGGAAAAGGTAAATTGTCAGTAGTTTGTGCTGGAATAACCGGTTGCATCGACACAGGCAGTTGCATCGACATTTTTGTTAGGCAAATAGTAGGCATAGATGTCACTACAGTTGGTTCTTCCTCATTTATTTCTACTTCTTTTCCTTCAGCTACAACTTCTCCTTGTTGCATTGATTCGGATGCATCGACATGTTCTTGATCGGAGTATCTGTTTGGTTCAGCCATTTTTTTTCCACTTCGCAGCATGATAGCCTTACAATGCTCCTTCCCTCTTTGCGTTGGGTTTTCAATATCACATGGTAGAGCACCTGGTGATCTTGCACTCAAATTAGAAGCCAACTGTCCTAATTGGGCTTCTAACGCTTGTATAGAAGAAGAATTGCCTTGCACTATTGATTCAATCCACGTGATATGTTCTCACATGAGCACCTTAAGAGCAGTTATAGGGTTTGACCTTGGTTAAGAAAATTACTGTTGTGGTTGCTGCTGTCCTTGCATTTTGTTACGATTGCAATCGCTTTTGTGGTTGCATCTGGCTATGTACTTGTAATTGATCAAGATGTGAATGTACCTGTGAATTCTGATTAAAATTCTACTGTTGATGATTGTTGTAACTCCTTTGTCTATAACTCCCATGCTGGGAGGAATTTTCATATCTATATGTGGAAGCATTCTGATTTCCCCAAGGTTGTTGATTTTGATTGAAATTATTGTATGAGTTACAATAAGAATTTCCTCTAATGTTGTTGACGTAGAATGCATTTTCAGCATGTTGTGGGCAATCCTCATAACTGTGGTTACCGCCACAAATTTCACAGGAAATTGTCTAGACATCCATCTATTTGGCCACTTAGATAGGGGTAACATCAATTGTCCCCTTCATGATTTTTATGATGCTGGCTAAAGAGGATACCTGCACACTCAAAGCAAAGTAGCATTTAATTCAAGAACACCAAGATTGGATTTTACTTGAGTAGATTGAGAGATTGGATATTGATAATCATTCTGTGCAATTCTCTCTAGAATTCGTACAGCTTCGCTGTAGGTGCAATCCAACAAAGGACCGTTAGTAGATTCGTCGACAAGATTCCTTGTCTGAGCATTTAATCCATTGTAAAAGATCTCTATCTCGGTCTCTTGTTGAATTCTATGCATTGGGCAGCGTCTAAATAGAGTCATCTAATGCTCCCATGTTGTATGTAAGTTCTCATTATCCAACTGATGGTATGTTGTAATATCATTGCATAACCTTGCATTCATTATTGACATATAGAATTGTAAAATGAATTGCGTTGCTAATGCATTTCATGATGTAATGGATCCAGCCAGCAAACCTAAGAACCAAGTTCTCGCTCTTCCCTATAATGAATAAGGAAATAATTACATTTTCAAGGCAACATCAGGGACACCATGTTGGCTAAAAGACGCGAAAATAAGCAGAAATGATTTTCAATATTCTCTTGTGTCTTCATGAGGTAAGCCCGCATATTGCCCATTTGAATTGAGTATTTGAAACATAAACGGTTTCAGCTCAAAATTTCCAGCTTGTATAGCTGGTCGTACAACCCCTGGTTGTAAATCATCAAGGATAGAACAACACAATCTCTGATTATCCTATTTTACACTTTTCCTCTTGTGGAGGCAGTGGTGGTAAATTATTTATTCATTGTGGTGGTACTGGAGGAACTACATCTTGTGGCAACAATGGTTGAAGATTATTGTTGTTGTTATTGCCAACCATTTTCTTTTGTTCTTGCTTCCTCCTTCTAAGTGTTCTTTTGAGTTCTGGATCAAAGCTTATATCCTTAGAATTTCTTCTTGTGGACATGTAATTCCTAAAAAAAAGAGAAAATCAATAAAAGAAAGTGAAACAAATTAGTAAAAACAAAAAGTTAAGTAAGAAATAATTGCTTCTACAATAGTAAACATCAAACAAATGTCATTCCCCAGCAACGACGCTAAAACTTGATTAGCCTATAATGTCACAACAGTTGTGCAAGCGGACACACATCGAAGCAAGTATAGTTGATAGAATAATTCTATCGGATATCAATCCCACAGGGAATGAGTTCTTGATGTCTATATGTCGAGGCAATTAAAAACTAAGATTAGAGATAATGTGAGTAAAGATGTCAACGCAGTTAAATCAGATCTGCACACTAAAATTGACAAAATTGTTAATGTAATAAAAGTTAATTGTCAGGTAATTGAAAGTAAATCAAATTGTTGTTGAAGGTTTGGAAATTTAAATGTAGAAAAGTAAAATGATAATCAAGTATGAAGAACTGGAGTGGATTGCTAACTTCACTAGTTCGCAATGCTGGATGAATCGACAAGGTATTTATAGATGAATTGTCGTAGCAATGAGGCTCCAATGAATTCTTACCAACCATAGCTCTCTGTTTAATTGAGACTCAAGTACCCATAATTACCGCATATCTCGATGTACGCAATATTGTGCACTCAAGAACAAGTGATAGAATCTCTTTCAATCCCAAGCAGCTCTCACTGACTTGCTTGTTAACTCAACTTGTCACCGTAACTCTCGATGTCGGTAGACTCAAGTTCCAGCTGTGCACTCACACAGATCTGGTGTGTTCTTCTTGGATCTACAGATTGTCACTGCATCTCTAATCGCGATCTGTAATCTATAATTGCAGTGACAATGTGTGAAATTCTTGTGCTGGTGCTTCCAGGTGTGCTTGTAGCTTGGATTCACTTGTACAAAGTAAAGATTTTTATGCGTCGACATCTCTAGCCGCAATTCCAACCTAACTCGTGGCTGCATCTTCAGGCTTTCTAGCTTTGATCTCCTGAAATGGATCCTTGCATTGACAGTTGTGAATATATTCTACATGCACCTATATTAGTGCAAAAAGTGGATAAAATAACTAGAATTTAAACCAAACAACAATGAATTAGAAAATATAAATACTAAGTATGAAATGTCTATTATGCATGCTAAATAAAATACAAAAGAGACAATTAATAAATAAATTTAGGGAGAAAATATGGTAAGGTTAGTACAAGTGCCTCGGTTAACATTTGTTTTAATTGCTCACAACTTTCTTAACAATGGTCACTCCAATCGTTAGCTTTTCTCGAATGATAATTGATGACACAATCATAATCCTTGAGAAGTTCCACCATCGTCATTGTCTCAAATTCAGCTTCTTCTGGGTTAAGAGGTATTTAAGACTTTTGTGGTCAGTAAAAATGTGGCACTTTTCACCGTATAAATAGTGTCTCCAAATCTTCAAAGTAAACACTATTACAGTAAGCTCTAAATCATGCATTGGGTAATTACGCTCATGAATTTTCAGCTAGCGCGACACATATGCAATCATCTTCCCGTCTTGCATCAAGACACACCCTAAACCGTTTAAAGAAGCATCACTATATACCACAAAATCCTTTCCTGATTCAGGTAGGGTTAGTATAGGTGCCTCGGTTAACATTTGTTTTAATTGCTCGAAACTTTCTTGACAATGGTCACTCCAATTGAATAGGACATCCTTTTGTAATAGCTTCGTTAAAGGTGCAGCTATTTTCGAAAATCCATTTACAAATCTTCAGTAATAACCGGCTAAACCAAGGAAGCTACGAACCTCTGATACAGATCTTAGAGCTTTCCATTAAACAACTAACTCAATCTTCTTTGGGTCTACTCTAATCCAATCAATTGAGATAACATGTCCTAGAAACACAACTTCTGACAACCAAAATTCACACTTGCTCAGCTTCCCATATAGTTGTTTCTCTCACAAAATCTGAAGAACGATTCGCAAATGCTATTCATGCTCTGCTTCAATCCTTGAGTATATCAAAATGTCATCGATGAAGACCACTACAAATAGATCCAAAAAAGGTTGCAAAATACGGTTCATCAAGTCCATAAATGCTGCCAAAGCATTAGTCAAACCAAATGGCATTACTAAAAATTCGTAATGGCCGTTACGTGTACAAAAAGTTGTTTTGGGAATGTCACTTTCCTTAACTTTCAGCTGATACTAGCCCGATCACAAGTTAATCTTGGAAAAGATGGAAGCTCCTTTCAGTTGGTCATACAAATCGTCGATTCGGGGAAGGGGATACTTATTCTTAATGGTCAACTTATTCATTTCCCAATAATCTATGCACAAACGCATCGATCCATCTTTCTTCTTGACGAATAAAACTAGAGCTCCCCATGGCTACACACTAGGACGTATAAATCCTCGATCCAATAAATCATGTATTTGAATTTTTAACTCGTTAAGTTCAATTGGTGTCATACGATAAGGGGATATGGACACCGGAGCTACACCAGGTAACACTTCAACTGCGAATTCTACTTCCCTCTTGGGTGGTAATCCTGGTAACTCCTCGGGAAACACGTCAAGAAATTCACAAATAACTAGAATCTTACTAATCTGACTATCGATCAAATCTGAGTTTATTACATAAGCCAAAAACGCTTAATAACCATGACTAAGCAACTTATTAGCTTAAACCACCTAAATAGTTCGAACTAAACTATTTGGTCGAATCCCATTTACTTCAATCAACTTTCCATCAACGCTCTGAATGACAAACTTCTTCTTACGACAATCTAAAATCAGTCCATGTTCAGTAAGCCAGTCCATACCCAAAATCAAATCAAAATCTCCAAATGACATGATTAACAAGTCAACAGAAAAAGGTAAATTCTAGATCTCTAATGGGCACCGTCGACACACTCGGTTAACTAAAACAGTTTGTCCTAATGGGCTAGACACAACCATGGATACCTTAGATATTTCAGACTCTAAATTTCCCAACTTAACCATCTGGGAGTTAATATAAGAATGAGACGATCCAAGGTCTATCAAAGCGTAAACCAGTCTAGAACATAATGGAAAGATACCTGTAACTACATCAATAGCATCACCCTCCTCACGAGTGCGAACAACATAAGCTCAAGTTGGTACTCTAGCCTTAGATTGGCGAGTGCCCACATCACTTCCTTTCCTAGTGCCTCCTCTAGAGACGAAACTAGCACGAGTCATTCCACGACCTCGGCACATAGACGCAGATCTTTGAACAGGAACAGGTATAGTAGTGTCACCTCTCGGGCAATCTCGCGCAATGTGGTCCAGTGATCCACATCAAAAACAAGCTTGAGTTAACCATTAATATTCACCTCGGTGCTTCTTTCGACAGTGCGCACAAGCTGGTATCTCAACATCACGAGACGGACCTCGCACATTACCTACAAACACAGTCAGTTGTCAATTTCTATTCCCTTCAGATCTAAAAGTTGATTTCCATGTAACAAGACTATCCCTTGACCGTTTCGGATGAGGTTGAGAACTAATAGGCCCAGTTCGCTTCCTAGCTGAACGTGTAGTCTCAGTCTTCTTGTCAAGGCCCAAAGCTTGTTTTACCATCTTTTCTCGCTCAACTAAATCAGCAAGTTCGAAAATTCTTTGGGATACCAACTGCACCCGAAGTTCATCACGTAATCCTCATAAAAAACGCTTATAATTCTCTACCTCAGAAGGAAGAAATTTAGTGGCGTATTTGTTGAGTCGTAAGAACACCCGTTCATAATCGACCACTGACATTTCATTCTACTTTAATAGTAAAAACTCTTGCTTCCTCTCTTCAAGGTATAATTCCCCCACATATTTCTTCTGAAACTCCCTCTGAAAGAAATCCCAATTCACTCGTGGAACAGGTATGTGTCGTGTAGTGGTCTACCACCAAGTATATGCTTTTCCTTGTAGTAGAGAAACAGTGCAAATTAAATTCTCAAGAGGTGTACACTCTAATTGTTGTAATATCCTCTTAGTGGACTCCATCCACATCTTAGCGGTTGAAGGATCAACCCCTTTTGAACCCAAGAATTCAGTTACCCCGTATCTTCATAATTCCATGATCAGGGCTCGACGAGTTGTAGATTCAGGCATCATCGTAGAAGTGGCTCCCGCAACACGTTGGAAAGCTTCAGCAATTGCTTACAGTAAGTTTGTATCACTTTGACCTCTATTATTATCTCGATCTCCATCGGGTTGTTGAACACCAGTTCGGTTAACACTTTGTGTCAATGATTCAGACATATCCATATCATCGGTATACTCTTTGCTAGAGTATACTTCTTGAAAATTCTCGTCATTGTGACCTTTCTGACATCTCTTTTATACTATAAGACGAAAACAATTATAATCAGCATCCAAATCCCGACACAAAATTTACTCAACTTGGCATGTACCTACAAACTCAATCTCGAGATTGACTTAGTCCTAGAATCGACTAAATCGAAAGCTCTGATACCACTAAATGTAACACCCCCTTACCCGGTCCGATCACCAGACACGTGTAAGTAGATGCCACGACTATACTAATATATTAAGAAAGTAATTAAAACCCTACTTTCTTGCTATTAATGGAGTTATATTTTATTTAGAAATCGATAATGGAATTAGAACTAGAAGATAAGTGAATTTATTTTCATTTTTAATAAATATTTGATTTTAAAAGGACTTCTACCGATACTTGCATCAATGGGTATCGGTAGTTCTAAAGGGAGTGAGCACTCAAAATTACCTACAGAATTCTACAGATACTTGCATAAGTTCTACCGATACAACCATATGTACTACTGCTACAACATAAGCAACTACTGATACTAAAAGTTCCAGAGGCTAAATTAAAATTTTTGCCTAAGGCTTTTACCGAACCTTCAAATTTTAACTACCGCAACAATGGCTATACTCTTTAATAAGTATAGATGTGCTTGAAGAATTAAATTCATTTTTACTCATATTACATTAATATTCTTTCTCTCATTATCATTAATAAACCATCAATACATCACACATTTTATCAATACTCTTATCTACATAATCTATCATCATCATATTACCCAAATCTATTTACTCATCACTTCTCCTTTCTTTATTCGACATTTCAATTCTTTTATTCCATGGTCATTTTGCATTTCACAATATGCATTCTCATATTTCATGTATTTTAAAATTCAATAGATATATATATATATATATCGTAACAAATTCTTTTCATACATGAATAATATATTTTCATCTTTTTAACTTCCCTATTAACAATATTTGGACTCTAACGGATACATGGATCTAACCAACACACCAGTTTGGCACCCAGTGCCTCATCGGATAAACTGAAGTAATGATCGCGCCCAGCGCTATAATGAAAGTGACACTAAGTGCCTCATCAGTTAAATCGAAGTAATATGGCACCCAGTGCCTCATCAACTCGTGGTCGAAGTACCCTGAACTCTTCCTATCCTATGGCATGGCATCTATATTCGACTTGGCCCGAATAGTTAATAGGGTAATCATTTCCATTAAAATACCAATCAACATTTCAACGTTTAGTTTTATTCACACCAAAGATGCATTTAAATTTAATTTAAATATTAATCATAAATTATTAATATCACAATTTCACATTCTACATTTAAATAAGCAATAATATACATTTAAAATCCTCATATAATCTATTTATTCAAATCAACCCAATGAGTAGAGAGTCTCATACCTTATTTTCATACATTGATTTCTACTTTAAGTCATTAATTAGAATTTGAAAATTTAATAAAGTAGTTTAGGTTATAGAAATACCAACCGTACATTCCAAGCTATTCATCGACGACCTTGTTTTTGCCTTTCCTTCTTGAAGAGTCCGGGTCAACGTTAGCTACGGAAGTAAACATACACATATTCATTAATTTATAAACAATTTAACTCTAATTCTACAAGTTTCTTAATTTGATCCTCACTACTTAAACTAATGACTAATTTCATCCCTTAGTCTCTTTCCTCTTCTAACCCAAGTCATGCATGTCCAAATAATCCCCAAAAGCTCCATTTACTCAACAATGTTAACATTTAAATCTCTTCACCAATTTGAAAAATATAACATGGGTTTGATAGCTTAAGGTGTTAGGATTTTAGAAATATAAAAATTATAAGGAAATGACTTGATTTCACTTACCAAATTTGAAGCTTAACTCAACCTAAATTCAAAGCTTTTCTCCCCTTTTCTTCTCCCGCCTTACTGCCGAAATTCACCCAAAGAAGGAAGGTGAAGATATTTTTATTTCTTGATTTCTCTTTCTTCATATGCCCATACCCCTTGTCATCATTATCTACCTTTTTCATATTTATTTCATTACCCAAAATTTCTCAACCACAATTCCCTTATATTACCAAATTTTAAACAAATTTTGGAGTCACTCACTTGTACCTAACGGCACTAAGGCATCCAAAGGGGAAATTTTCCCCTTTGGTCCATCCCTTTTTATTTCATACTTTTGCCTATTATGCAATTTAATCTCTACATCTAATTTTCACCAAACCTCCAAATTTACTTTTCCAATAAATAATTACTCTATGATTCAATTTCGTAAATATTTTTATCAAATATTTACGGGTCTAAGAATTAAATACGGAATTCTAAAATACCCTTTACTGACAACCCTAAATTCGGGTTATTACAGTATCATCCTCAAACAGATGGTCTGTTTGAGCGGGTTATTCAAATTTTAGAGGATGTGCTTCGGAGTTGTGTGATCAACTTTAAGGGCAGTTGGGAAGATCATTTGTCGTTAGCTGAGTTCGCGTACAAAAACAGCTTTCAGTCTAGCATTCAAATTGTACCTTACAAGCTTTATATGGTCGTAAGTGTCACACTCCCCTGTGTTGGACTGAATTAGGTGAGAGACGGGTTTTGGGTCCAGAGTTAGTATCGAGACAGAGAATACTGTTAAACTAATCTAAGATAACCTGAAAGCTGCTTCTGACCCATAAAAGTCGTATGCTTATTTGAAGAGGAAAGATATTGAGTTCTCTGTAGGTGATCAAATGTTCTTGAAAGTGTCACTGTGGAAGAAAGTTCTTCCAGTTTGTACGTAAGGCAAGTTGAGTCCGAAATTCATCTGACCTTACCATATTTTGAAATGGGTCGGGCCAGTTGCCTATCAGCTTGACTTACCAGCTGAGCTTGACGAATCCATGACGTGTTCCACATTTCGATGTTGTGAACGTATCTGTCTAACCCTTCCCACATCGTTCCGGTTGAGGAGAACCAGAAAAGACCCGATCTAACCTTCGAAGAGGAACCTATTCAAATTCTGGAATGAGACGTTAAGGTCTTGCGAAGGAAAATTGTACCTCTGGTTAAGATTCGATACATCAGCAATATCCACATCTATTTTATTCAGGTAAATTTTGATGACGAAATTTCTTTTAGGGGGAGAGAGTTGTAACGCCCCAAAAATTTAAACTTTTCTATGCGTGTTGTGTTAGTGAAAATGTCTCTATCTCTATGGTTGTGTGTTTTGTTTGCTTGTTTGAGATTTGGGGTTCGAGTTGTAGCTTTTGAGTTCTATATTTCCTTTTTTTGAATCTTAGACTTTGAACTCATCTCATAAATTAAATTATGTGCGCTAATATTTCAACGATGAGCCTATTGGTTCAATGGTTAAGCATCTGTTTGTCTTCTGGTCCTGTGTTCGAATCCCTGCATATACGATGAGTGAATATATTTTTTCTCTTCTTCGGGAAAATGATTTTGGATTAAAATATGGTTTCTTCATTGACATTAGTTTTGTTTTGAAGTTCTTCTTATGCTTTTATTTTTATTTTATCTTTTTGCTTCGTTCGTTGCTCTTCTTTCGATGATTACTATTAACTATTGGCATTCATTCGTTTATGTTATTCAAACCGTAAGTGTAATTTTTACTGTTTTGGAATCGTAACATTCTTTGTTGAAGTTGGTTTGTCAATTGATGTTCTTGATATTGAAATTGGGATCATTCTAATTTGAGCGGTTTTCTTGTGTGATGGTTGTTTGTGGAGGTTTAGGAGAATGTCTCAAGAGTGGGATCTCACCTAACACTTGTAATTCATAATCTAGTCTCTATGTGCGAAGGTAATGGAGTTCGACTTGGTGGTTTGTACGTTGAAAGTCTTGACAAAAACACGCTGTGTATACATTAGAATTCATTAGAATTAATGGTGTCTTTCATTCTGTTTTTACGTTTTAGGTCCCGAGAACGTGGTTGGTTGCTTCAATATCATCGCGTAACAGGTAGGAATCGTCTCCCGTTCTTTTCCTATGAATTTTTCTATGTTTTTACTCAAATCGACACTGTTCAAAGGCACACAAGCTGGCACATGGGCGTGTGTCTAGGCCATGTGTCATTTAAATAAATTACAGAGGGCACACGGGCTTGGAACACGCCCGTGTTCTAGACCGTGTGTGTATACTATTTTAAGACACATGGGTTGTGTACATGGGCGTGTGATAGGGCATATGTGTATACTGTTTTGCAATTACATGTGCAGTGATCACCCGGGCCAGACACACGATCATGTGTCAAGGCCATGTGTCACAATGTGTGGGCACACGAGCCAGTATATGGCCGTGTGCCAGACCGTGTGTCTCTCATTTTGTCTGTAATAACTATAAAAGACAAACGTGACCTAACCTTAGACTTGTATGCCCTAAACTAAGCTGTGAGAGTTGTTTAGCATGTTTGAAATCTGATTTTGAATATCTGTAACAAATAATCTGTGTAATTTTGGTATCTAATATATTTGAAATATAATTATATGTAACTGAAATGTATATATCTGATATCTATTTCTACATCTTCATGGGTGAGATTATGAACTAAAGGAAGTATTTTGTACCATATGGGGGGTTAAGCCACCCAAGATTATATTTGATCTAGCAATGAGACTGTGATCACTGTGATGTGTCATATCAACACTACAAGGTGTGTATATAACACCCCCTGCCTAGTCCGATCGTCAAACCCGAGTAAGTGGTCATTACAACTAAGAATTTTCACTTTCCACCAATTTAAAATCCTATTCCTTGATATTTAAACAGTGTCAAATAAATATTCCTGTGAGAAAATTTAAGACAACAAAACACAAAATAAACAAGATACTAATTTAATTACTAATTTAATAATAAGAGTATCTTGATCTAAATAATCATTTATTCAATCAATCTTCCAATATTCAATTTAATTACTAATTTAAGGATAAAATCTTTATTATGGTAATTTTACCAAATTACCAACAACATTTTAACACTTGTGTTATTTAATCCTTAATAAAAAATTCAACATTTAATTCTCAACCAAGAATAAATCAAAGCATCACACTCTTACTATATCTTCACTCTAGCCCATATTTTCTACTATTTCACATCTAACCCTTGTATTTTTACCATTTCCATAAATAGGTCCTTGGACCTAAATCATCCAACCTTCTTGAGTGTGGTATAATTACCACTTTAATCCCCTTTGATTTCCTAACCTTATTTATTAAATACTTTTATTTATAGAACAAAACTTTTAAAGCTCTTACCATATAGTCTTCATACTCAAAATTCCCTACTAAACTTAATGAGGCTTTAATAAATTAATAATGTTTATCGACTTTCTTGCCGGAATGTGTGGTCCCAAACCATCATTTTCGTCACCACTGAAATCGGGGCATTACAACTCTCCCCCTTAAAAAGTTTTCATCCTTAAAAATCTTACCAGAGAATAGGTTCGGGTATTGCGATCTCATCGTTTCTTCCGTTTCCCAGGTAGCTTCCTTAATTCCATGATGATGCCAAAGAACCTTTACTAACACGATGAGTTTTTCCTCAATTCTTTGACTTCTCGAGCCAAGATTTTTATTGGTTCTTCATCGTACAAAATATCAAGCTGTATTTCTACCTCAGTTGGCATAATCACATGTGAGGGGTCAGACATGTATCGTCTCAACATCGATATATGGAAAACATTATGAATTTTCTCCAACTCAAATGGTAATGCTAAATGGGTAAGCTGCCGACTCAATCCTCTCAATAATTTCATACGGCCCAATGAAACGTTTACTAAGTTTTCTTTTTCGACCAAATAGAAGTATTTTCTTCCAAGGCGATACTTTCAGAAACACTATATCCCCGACTTGAAATTCAATATCCTTTCTTTCCAAATCCGCATAAGACTTCTGGAGATTGGAAGCAGCCTTTAAACAGTTTCGTATCACTTTAACTTTTTCCTCCATCTCACGGATCAAGTCAGCTCCAAAAATCTTCTTTTCACTCAACTCAGACCAGTATAATGGAGTTCTACACCTCCATCCATATAGTGCTTCATACATAGCCATTTTAATACTCATCTGGTATCTATTATTATAAGCAAACTCAACCAACGGAAGAAATTTCTCCCAACTACCTTCAAACTCCAGAACACAACAACATAGCATGTCCTTAAGTATCTTAATCACTCACTCAGACTGTCCGTCTGTCTGGGGATGGAAAGTTGTAGTAAAAGGAAACTTGGGGCCTAAAGCTTCATGTAGTTTACTTCAAAATCTAGAAGTAAATCAAGGATCCTGATCCGAAATAGTCGACAGTGGTACCCACGTAATCTAACAATCTTTGCAACAACATACAAGTCGACTAATTTTTCCATAGAATAATCCATATGCACTAGAATAAAGTGTGTCAATTTAGTCAAACGATCCACTACAACCCAAATGGCATCCTTTTTCCATGGAGACAACGACAATCCTGTCATGAAATCCATAGTAACTCTTTCCCACTTCCATTCGGGTATCATAACCAGCTGTAGTAACCTAAAGGTAACTAACATTCGGCTTTAACTTGTTGACACACCAAGCATTTCGATACAAATTTAGAGATCTCTCATTTCATATCCGACCACCAATACATTTATTTCAAATCATTGTACATTTTATTACTATTAGGATGGATTGAGTGTCCGCTGTTGTGTGCTTCTTGTAAAATATTCTGTTTAACCTCTGAATTCTTTGGAACGTATAATTTGTTTCGAAAATACAAACTACCATCGGTACCAATGTGAAAAGTTGACTCTAGTGACTTACTAATCTTTTCTCATTTAGCGATCAACTTGAGATCATTATTCTAAGCTTCACATATCTGCTATAGAAATGTTAGTCTAGCTCTTAACTCAACTAATATAAAACCATCATCAATCAATGTTAATCGAGTATCTAATGCTCGTAAAGAAAACAAGAATTTTCTACTCAGAGCGTTGGGTACAACATTAGCCTTACCCTAATGATAATCAATGACTAAATCATAGTCCTTCAGTAATTCCAACCATCTATGCTTATGCAAATTAAGTTCTTTTTGTGACATCAAATACTTTAAACTCTTGTGATACGTGAAAATGTGACATTTTTCCCCGTATAAATAATGGTGACAAATTTTTAAAGCAAACACAATAGCAATTAATTCCAAATCATGTGTCGGCTAGTTCTTCTCATGCGGTTCAACTTTCGAGGGGCATAAGCTACAACTTTGCCTTTTTAGATCAACACGCATCCTAACCCGTTCTGTAACACTCTAGAATTTTAGGGATTAAAGTGAGGTAATTACAAAAATTTAAGGGTCTATTGGGTTAAAATTTGTTAATTGAGGAAGTTGAACTTATTTGTGATAAGTGTGAAAGTTTTAGGTCAATTTAAAAACCCTAGTATACTTTAAGGACCCCTATGAAAATAACCCAAGTTGCTTGGGTATTTAAACACCCTTAATTTTTCTTTTGGCCATTTTTATTCCTTTATTCCCTTATCTGTATTTTCTCACCTTCTTTTCTCTTTAGTTTTTCTTTCTTTCTTTTATTTTCAAGAGCAATCAACCTTCATTCAAGGTTGTTTCGTCGTACGTGCTAGTCACTGCCATCACTGATCTTCTCCTCACACTCGTGCGAACTAAACCCCTCAAACTCAAACCTCTTAAACCATCATTGTAGAGTGTGTTGACAAGGGGAGGCTTTTGGATTTGTCACTTCCTTTTGGCTTCATTGCTTGGTTGTTTTGAAGTTGGTAAGTGATTGATTGTGTTGTGGGACTTTATTTTTGGAGTGGTTGCTTTTTGTTTTTGGGGTGGTCGGATGTCGGTGTGGGAGGTTTGCCGTTGTCAGTGTCATTTGGGGAGAGGGGATAAAACTTTGGTTTTTCCTTGGTGGATAATGGTTGTGATTTTGGTCAAAAATAACCAACCCAAATCTGATGGCCCAAATAGGAGTATTGATGCATAATCCATTAAGCTTTTGGACCCAAACCTTTAATATCCAAAACCAACCCAATAGCTTTAAAAAACCCAAACCATATAAACCCTTTAAAAACCATTAAGCCCAAACCTAATTAAACCAAACCCAATTGAACCAAGTCCAAACCCAAACCAAGTCAAACCGTTGATCAACCGCTAACCGATCGTTGATTGACCATTGACCAGCCGTTGACCGATCGTTGATTGTTAATCGTTGACCGTTGACAGTTGACCTTTGACCGTTAACAATTGACTTTGATCGTTGACTTTTTTTGAAAAACCCTACCTTGCCATTTTTCGAGGTCCTAAGTTCGATTTTGCTGTCTGTTTTGCCAAATTCTAACCCGAAAGTCTCATTTTTATAGTTTTTTCATAAGTTGTGTACTTTAAGTTATTTTAGAGTTTCAATTTTGGGTTTACTAATATAAAATATTCGTGTTTAGGTGATCACGATTTCGAGGCGAACGATTTACCTCCTCCACCTGTTCAACCCATTCCTACATCTATCGTGAGAGCTACTCGTAAGTTGCTTTAGTTTAGTTTTATATTTAAGTGGTGGGTAGGTTTATAATAATATTTAGTTGTATTTGTAGGATCTAATTTCGTTAGACAGAGAACTCGTACAATGTGTGGCGGACGACCTCCTCGTCGCTAGAGTTCTATTTGCTTGAGGTGTACTTCTAACTGTAATATACCTTAATGTATGTTGATATTGAGATGGTTTTGTCATGATAAAAAAAATAAGGGTATGATTGATTGAGCTGTGAAGGTGTATGAAGATAATGTTATGTATATGTATATATATATATGTACCTTGAGCATGTGACGGCTAATTATTGTGATTATTCTACAGCGATTGTGATTCATGGGATATAATTGAGAATGAGATTGAGACAATATATATATATATATGATAATCATGTGGTCATACCATTGTGTGTTCATGGGGTGGGATTGTAAGGTGGAAGAAGTGGTTATCATTCCTTTTAAGGTTGATACTAAAATCACACTGCGATTGATGACGTTGGTTGGGAAAACGATCTGGGGAACCTTTTCACTGTGTAGGTGTGATGGAGTATGGGTGCATTACATTATGCTCTTATGAAGTATAATTTGTGGTTACCCTTTTGTGATATAATTCGTTATATTGTTTTTTTTAAATACATTAGGTTATATGTACTTTAGAGACACACTGGGCTTTATAGCTCATACCTCCACAATTCTTTACAGGGAATCAGGAATTAAGTGACTTGGTATCCAGAGGCTTAGTTACAAATTTATATTATTTTATTTTATTATTAATATTATTTTGATTTTGGATTATTAATATTCTTTGTTAGTAACTATTCGTTTTCAGTTGTAAATACAATTTATTTTGGGACTTTTGTTATTTTAATTTTTGGGAGTTTAATTAACTTATTTTATTTTTTAATTATAGATCTAAAATTTTATGGGAATGAATGTGAATGATTTTGGATTGTCGAGTTAGGTGTGGATAATTACTTAAATAATCTTCTAGATCCGGTTGTATCTTTTGGGCTGAGTATAGGGGGTTACATTTAATGGTATTAGAGTCAAGTTCAACCCACGGACTGTGAGGCTCTCCAAGCTTGGTTTTGAAAATTTTGGAGTTAAATGGGGATTTTAAATAAACTAATGAGTTATAATAAATTATGTTACATATATATATATATATATGCAATTTATTTTAAACCTCCGGTGCCGATTCTTACTTTAGTACTCTTACTGATGTAGATAGATAGTATGCCGTCACATAGGAGTGCTAGACTTACGACTGGTTGCAGCCAAGGTCAAAGCCCGGGTTGTACTGCTAGGGCCATTAGCGACCCTACTCCTGTGTTCGAGCTTGAGGATGTGCTGCCCATGGGTGCTGAGGGTCAACCAGCTATTAGAGGAGACTTACCTGCTGAGGAGGCTCTTGTTGAGGATGTGCCCGATACTGGGGATAGTGAGACCGTGGAGTTAGACAGTGCCACGGTTAATCGAGAGTTACTGAGATTGCTTTGTGGATCTATTGGGGTTTAGTTTGAGGTTCCGAAGAGGCCCATTTCTGCTAATTTTATTGTTGCTGAGATGAAAGTGTTTGAGGGTAGGACCGGTACAGATCCTTCAGTTGCTGAGTATTGGCTGAAAGATTTACAGAGATTATTTATAGAGATGAACTACCCTACTGGACAGAAAGTTAGAGCTGTTGTCTCTTTACTAAGGGGTGAGGCCCAAAATTTGTGGGACACTGTGGAGGAGTCTACTCTTACTGGTTAGATTACATGGGATTATTTCAGAGAGGCCTTCTAGGATCATTATGTGGGTGAGGAGTTTCTCGACAAGTACAAGGACGACTTTATGAACTTGAGACAGGAGGACATGTCCATTAATGATTATGAGATAGAGTTCTTGAGGTTGGTACGTTATGCATCTGGGCTTGTAACAAACGAAAAAGAAAAATGTGATTGGTTTTGGAAGGGACTGCGACTTTCACTACAGGCTGGGGTCAACATGCATCATGATAGAGTATTCAGTAACCTGGTTAGTTGAGCTAGATCTTCCGAGAATTTGGAGGCTTGTACTAAGGCTCACAGGGTTCAACACAGGGAGCGTAGTAAAAAGCCAGTAGGCACATATGCTTATCCTGTTATGGGTGGTTTTTTTGTTAAGAGGCCTAGAGAGGAGACAGCTCAGCCTAGTTATCCAAGAGCGAGGCCTGCAGTTTCGGCAGTTCTAATAGGTAGTGTTGGTGGTTCTACTGGATCTCGTCCCATGTATCTATGTTCTTATTGTAATAAAAGGCATTGGGGTGAGTGTTAGAGAGAGATCGGGGCTTGTTTTAGATGTGGATCATAGGAGCACTTCTTTAGAGATTATCCCCATCCTCCTACTAGATCATTTATGCAGAGTCAATCTCAGGCTTCGGTCCAGGCTCCTTCTAGGGGTAGAGGGCAGGTTATACCGATTGCTTCAAGTTTAGCTACTAGAGGTAGGTCGGTTCAGAGTGGAGGAGATTCTAGATCTGGGGCAAGACAACCTGGGTTGGTATATGCTACTAGGAGGCATGAGGATCGTGATGAGCCGACGTCATAGCAGGTACTTTCTCTATTCATTTCATTCCTTATTTTGCGTTGCTCAATAATGGTTCAACACATTCTTATGTGGCTAGTACTGTGTCTTGGGGTCTTAAGATTACTGCTAAAAGTGTTGAGTCTGCGGTAACTGTTCAAAGTCCGATGGGTAACTTTGTAGAGGTTACTAGAATATACCGTAACTGTCCCTTAGAGATTCAAGGGGAAAATTTTTTTTGCTAATTTATTGGAGTTGTCATTCAATGAATTTGATCTTATATTGGGTATGTATTGGCTTTCAAAGCACCGAGTTAATCTATATTGTGGGAAGAAAAGGGCAACTCTGAGAACTACTGATGACTGATAGATAACCCTAGTTGGTGAACGTAGAGGGTTTCTATCCAATGTGATCTCAACCCTTAAAGCCAAGTTTATTAGAAAGGGATCTATAGCTTATTTGGCTTACATTCTTTATCCAAGGCAATTTGATTCCGGGATTGACAAGATTCGAGTGGTGAAGGACTTTCCCGATGTGTTTTCGGAAGAATTACTTGGGGTGTCACCTAAGCGTGATAAGGTTGAGTTTGGCATAGAAGTCTATCCTGGCACGACTCCTGTGTCTATGGTACCTTATAGAATGGCACCTAAGGAACTCAAAGTGTTGAAGGTGCAGTTGTAAGAGCTATTGGATAGGGGTTTTATTCGACCAAGTGTTTCACCTTGGAGAGCTTGAGTTTTGTTGTAAAGAAGAAGGATGGAACACTTCGGTTGTGCATTGACTATCGAAAGCTGAATAAGCTAACGATTAATAATAAGTACCCCTTGCCTCATATTGATGACCTATTCGATCAGTTTCGGGGAGCTACTGTGTTTTCTAAGATTGACTTGAGGTCTGGATACTATCAGCTTAGGGTGAAAGATTCAGATGTGTTCAAGATAGCTTTCCAAACTCATTATGGGCACGATGAGTTCTTGGTAATGCCCTTTGGGTTAACTAATACCCCTGCTGCTTTTATGGACATGATGAATAGGGTGTTTCAACCCTACTTGGATCAATTTGTGGTGGTGTTTATAGATGACATTCTGGTATGCTCTAAGTCTGAGGCTGAGCATGAGGAACATCTGAGAGTCGTATTGCAAACTTTGAGAGAGAAGCAGCTTTATGCTCAATTCAGCAAATGCAAATTTTGGCTATCTGAGGTGATGTTTTTGGGTCATATAGTTTCTGCTGAGGGTATTCGTGTGGATCCAAAGAAGATTGAGGCTATTATAGGCTGGAAGCAACCCAAGAATGTTTCTGAAATTCGTAGCTTCTTGGATTTAACTGGCTACTATCGAAGGTTTGTTGAGGGTTTCTCGATTATTGCAGCTCCGTTGACTAAGCTACTGAGGAAGAATGTTCCATTTGTTTGGATCGAGGCTCAATAGGCTAGTTTCAAGAAACTGAAGTTTGTGTTGACTCAAGCACCAATTCTGATCCAACCCGAGCCTAGGAAAGCTTATACTGTCTATAGTGATGCTTCTCACATTGGATTAGGATGTGTGCGAATGCAAAAGGGAAAGGTTGTAGCTTATACCTCTCGTCAGTTGAAACAGCATGAGATTAATTATCCTACCCATGATCTCGAGCTTGCTGCTGTAATCTTCGCTTTTAAAATTTGGAGACATTATCTCTATGTAGAGAAGTGTTATATCTTCACTAATCATAAGAGCTTGAAGTACTTGCTTACTCAGAAGAAGCTTAACTTGAGGCAACGTCGTTGGTTGGAGTTACTTAGGGATTATGACAGTGTGATTGAGTATCACCTTGGTAAAGCTAATGTGGTTGCAGACGCCTTAAATCGTAGTGTTGTGATTGAGCTGAGGGCGTTGTTTGCCAGAATGTGCTTATTTAAGGACGGCAGTTTATTGGCTGAACTCCGAGTTATTCCCACTCTACTCTCAGATATTAAGGTTGAGTAAGCTAATGATCCTTATCTAGAGCACCGTATGAGGGAGGTAAAGGAGGGTACATCTATGGACTTCTCTGTGGATCAGAACGGTCTACTATGCTTTCGTGGTCGATATTGTATTCCGAGGGCCTCTGAGATTAAGCAAACTATTCTCCGTGAGGCACATGATAGCCCTTATTCCATGCATCCTGGTAGAGATAAGATGTATAAGAATCTTCTTGGCAGGTATTGGTGGAAGGGTTTAAAGAGAGATGTTGTGGATTTTGTGTCGAAGTGTTTGACTTGCCAAAAAGTTAAAGCAGAGCATCAGTGTCCTTCGGGGTTACTACAACCGATTAAGATTCCTCAGTGGAAATAGGAAAGGGTGACTATGGACTTTGTGAGTGGTTTGCCCTTAACACCGTCTAAGAAAGACTCTGTGTGGGTGGTTGTGGACCGACTTACTAAGTCCGCACATTTCATTCTTGTAAGGGTTTATTACCCTTTGAGTAAGTTAGCTCGACTCTACATCTCAAAGATAGTTCGTCTTCATGGGGTACCGTTATCTATCATCTCTGATTGAGATCTAAGGTTTATTTCGATATTTTAGGAATCCTTACACCGTACTGCTTACCATCCGTAGACTAATGGTCAATCCGAGTGGGTGATCCAGGTCTTGGAGGACATGTTGAGGGGTTGTGTGATTGAGTATCAAGAGAGTTGGGAGGATTTTTTACCACTGGCTGAGTTCGCTTATAATAACAGTTATCAAGCCAGTATTAAGATGGCTCCTTATGAGGCTTTGTAAGGGTGCAAGTGTCGTACCCCTATTGGTTGGACTGAGTTGATGGAGCATCGATTGTTGGGACCAGATCTAGTTCACGAGTCTGAGGAGACTATTAAATTGATTCGTGAGAGGCTTAAGGCTGCTTTTGACCGGCAGAAGTCTTATACCAACCTGAAGCGTCGAGATTTTGAGTTCAGTGTATGAGATGAGGTTTTTTTTTAAAGTGTCTCCATGGAAGAAGGTGCTTAGGTTTGGGCGGAAGGGCAAGTTGAGTCCTCATTTCATCGGCCCTTACCGGGTACTTCATCGCGTGGGACCAGATGCCTATCAGCTTGAGTTACCGCCTGAGCTTGAAATGATTCATGATGTCTTTCATGTTTCCATGTTGAGACGTTACCGATCGTACCCGTCTCACATTGTGCCTGTTGAGGAGATTGAGGTTTGTCCAGACTTGAGTTTTGATGAGGAACTGATTGAGATCATTGTTCAGGATGAAAAGGTTCTTAGGAGGAAGACCATTAAGATGGTTAAGGTCTTGTGGCGTAACCACGGTTATGAGGAGGCTACTTGGGAGCCTAAACCCGTCATCAAGGCCCAGTATCCACATCTTTTTGGTCCAAGTAAATTTCGAGGACGAAATTTCCTTTTAAAGGGAGAGTTGTAACACTCTAGAATTTTAGGGATTAAAGTGAGGTAATTACAAAAATTTAAGGGCTTATTGGGTTAAAATTTGTTAATTGAGGAAGTTGAACTTATTTGTGATGAGTATGAAAGTTTTGGGTTAACTTAAAAACCCTAGTATACTTTAAGGACCCCTATGAAAATAACCTAAGTTGCTTGGGTATTTAAACACCCTTAATTTTTCTTTTGGCCATTTTTATTCCTTTATTCCCTTGCCTGTCGTTTCTCACCTTCTTTTCTCTTTAGTTTTTCTTTCTTTCTTTTATTTTCAAGAGCAATCACCCTCTGTTCAAGGTCGTTTCGTCGTCCGTTCTAGTCACCGCCATCATCGATCTTCTCCTCACACTCGTGCGAACTAAACCACTCAAACTCAAACCTCCTAAACCATCACTGTTGTGTGTGTTGAAAAGAGGGGCTTTTGGCTTTGTCACTTCCTTTTGGCTTCATTGCTTGGTTGTTTTGAAGTTGGTAAATGGTTGATTGTGTTGTGGGACTTTATTTTTGGAGTGGTTGCTTGTTGTTTTCGGGTGGTCGGACACCGGTGTGGGAGGTTGTCGTTGTCGATGTTATTTGGGGAGAGAGGAGCAAACTTTGTTTTTCCTTGGTGCATCATTGTTGTGATTTGGGTCAAAAATAACCAACCCAAATCTGATGGCCCAAATAGGAGTATTGATGCATATTCCATTAAGCTTCTGGACCCAAACCTTTAATATCCAAAACTAACCCAATAACTTTTTAAACCCAAACATATAAACCCTTTAAAAACCATTAAGCTCAAACTCAATTGAACCAAACCCAAACCAAGTCAAACCGTTGACCAACCGTTGATCGACCGTTAACTAACCGTTGACCAACCGTTGACCAGTCATTGACCGACCGTTGACTAGCTGTTGACTGTTGACCGTTAACCGCTGACCGTTGACCGTTGACTTTGATCGTTAACTTTTTTCAAAAAACCCTACCCTGCATTTTTCGACGTCTTTAGTCCGATTCCACTGTCCGTTGTACCAAATTCTAACCCGAAAGTCTTGTTTTGATAGTTTTATCTTAAATTGTGTACTTTAAGTTATTTTAGAGTTTTAATTTGAGGTTTACTAATATAAAATATTCGTGTTTAGGTTATCACGATTTCGAGGTAGACGATTTACCTCCTCCACCTGTTCAACCCGTTCCTGCATCGATTCCGAGAGCTACTTGTAGGTTACTTTAGTTTAGTTTTATGTTTAACTGGTGGCTAGGTTTGTAATAATATTTAGTTGTATTTGTAGGATCTAATTCCACTAGACCGGGAACTCGTACAGTGCGTGGCGGACGACCTCCTCATCGCTAGAGTTCTATTTGCTTGAGGTGTGCTTCTAACTGTAATGTACCTTAATGTATGTTGATATTGAGATGGTTGTGTCGTGATAAAAAATAAGGGTATGATTGATTGAGCTGTGAAAGTGTATGATGATAATGTTATGTATATATATATATGTACCTTGAGCATGTGACGGGTAATTATTGTGATTATTCTACAATGATTGTGATTCATGGGATATAATTGAGAATGAGATTGAGAAAATATATATATATATAACCCAATTGAACCAAACCCAATGAACCAAGTCCAAACCCAAACCAAGTCAAACCGTTGACCGACCGTTGATCGATCGTTAACCAATCATTGACCAGTCATTGACCGACCATTAACCAGCCGTTGACTGTTGACTGTTAACCGCTGACCGTTGACCATTGACTTTGATCGTTGACTTTTTCAAAAAACCCTACCCTGCATTTTTCGATGTCTTTAGTTCGATTCCACTGTCCGTTTTACCAAATTCCAACCCGAAAGTCTCGTTTTGATAGTTTTATCTTAAATTGTGTACTTTAAGTTATTTTGGAGATTTAATTTGGGGTTTACTAATATAAAATATTCGTGTTTAGGTTATCACGATTCCAAGGTAGACGATTTACCTCCTTCACCTGTTCAACCCGTTCCTACATCGATTCCGAGAGCTACTCGTAAGTTACTTTAGTTTAGTTTTGTGTTTAAGTGGTGGCTAGGTTTGTAATAATATTTAGTTGTATTTGTAGGATCTAATTCCATTAGACCGGGAACTCGTACAGTGCGTGGCGGACGACCTCCTCATCGCTAGAGTTCTATTTGCTTGAGGTGTGCTTCTAACTGTAATATACCTTAATGTATGTTGATATTGAGATGGTTGTGTCATGATAAAAAAATAAGGGTATGATTGATTGAGCTGTGAAAGTGTATGATGATAATGTTATGTATATATGTACCTTGAGCATGTGACGGGTAATTATTGTGATTATTCTACAATGATTGTGATTCATGGGATATAATTGAGAATGAGATTGAGACAATATATATATATGATAATCATGTGGTCATACTATTGTGTGTTCATGGGGTGAGATTGTAAGGCGGAAGAAGTGGTTATCATTCCTTTTAAGGTTGATACTAAAACCACACTGCGATTGGTGATGTTGGTTGGGAAAGGGTTCTGGGGAACCCTTTCACTGTGTAGGTGTGATGAAGTATGGGTGCATTACATTATGCTTCTGTACGAAATATAATTTGTGGTTACCCTTTTGTGATATAATTTGTTATACTATATATTTTTTTAAATACATTAGGTTATATGTACTTTAGAGACACACTGGGTTTTATAGCTCATACCTCTACAGTTCTTTACAAGTAATCAGGAATTAAGTGACTTGGTATCTTGAGGCTTAGTTACAAATTTATATTATTTTATTTTATTATTATTATTTTGATTTTGGATTATTAATATTCTTTGTTAGTAACTATTCGTTTTGGGTTGTGAATACAATTTATTTTGGGACTTTTGTTATTTTAATTTTTGGGAGTTTAATTAACTTATTTTATTTTTTTAATTATAGATCTAAAATTTTATATATGTATATTTATGTTTGTGTTTGGGAATGAATGTGAATGATTTTGGATTGTCGAGTTGGGTGTGGGTAATTACTTAAATAATCCTCTAGATCTGGTTGTATCTTTTGGGCCGGGTATAGGGGGTTACACATTTAGTGAAACATCATTATAAACCATAAATTCCATACCAACCTCGAGTTGAATTAACACAAGCGCCTCGGTTAACAACATTTTAAATTGATCAAAGCTTTGTTGACATTCAATGACCAAATAAACTTCATATATTTTTGTAGCAATTTCGTCAAAGGCGAGGCAATTATCAGAAATCCTTTGACAAAGCATCAATAATATCCAACCAAACCCAAAAAACTTAGAATCTCAGTGGCATTTCTCGACGATTTCCAGTCCAAAATAGCTAATATTTTACCCAGGTCTATCCTAATGCCTTCTGCAGACACAACATGACCCAAAAAACCAACATCTCGTAGCCAAAACTTACATTTACTAAATTTTGCAAATAATCACTTATCACGCAAAGTCTGTAAAACAATACTCAGATGTTAGACATTCTCGATTTCATCCTTCGAGTAAATCAGTATGTCTTTAATGAAAACCACTTCAAACTTGTCCAAATACGATCGAAATATTTTGTTCATCAAATCTATAAACGCAGTAGGGGCATTCGCTAAACCAAATGGCATGACCAAAAATTCATAATGCCCGTATCTAGTCCTGAAAGCTGTTTTCGGCACATCAGCATCTTTAACCTAAAGTTGATAATATCCCGAGCGGAAGTCAATTTTTGAAAACACTATTACACCTTTCAACTAATCAAATAAATCATCGATACGAGGCAAGAAATACTTATTCTTAATTGTGACCTTGTTTAACTGCCCGTAGTCAATGCACAACCGCATCGATCCATCCTTTTTCTTGACAAACAAGACTGATACACCCCAAGGAGAAAAACTAGGCCAAATGAATCCTTTATCTGATAATTCTTGTAATTGTACTTTCAATTCTTTCAACTCAGTCAGAGCCATTATGTATGAATAAACCAATGTAGGAGAGGTTCCCGACACTAATTCAATAGCAAAATCAATTTCTCTGATCGGCAGTAATCCTGACAGTTCTTCTAGAAAAGCATCCACAAAATCACGAACAATCGAGACTGATTCCAACTTTGGTTCTGCAACTTTAGTATCTATCATGTATGCCAAGTATGCCTCACATCCTTTTTGTACACATTTTTAAGCCGACAAAGCAGAAATGATATTGACAACATTGACATAACTATCTGATTCAACTCTAATTAATTCACCATTTTGACACTTTAATACAATCTGTCTCTGTTTACAATTCACCAAGGCATTATGCAAGGTTAACCAATCCATACCATGAATCACATCGAACTCATCGAAAGGTAACAACATCAAATCAACCGGAAAGTCACAATCTCAAATTTTTAGTCGGCCATTTCAACATACTTTATTCACTAACACATGTTTGCCTAACAGATTGGTCACTTTAACTATAAACTCAGTTGACTCTACCGGTATATTCTTACTCGACACAAGTGTGGTGCGTATATATGAATGGGTTGACCTTGGATCAATCAAAGCATAAACATTATCATTAAAGAGAGAAAAGGTACCCGTAATCACATCAAGTACTGTAGCAACTTCACAGGCTCGGATGGCGTAGGCCCTAGCTGGTGCTCGTGCCTCAGACGAATTGAGGAGTCTCATGCTCCACTTCGATTATTTCTCATCGTACCACTATTCTTCAGCGGTCTACTTTTTGATGACGTATTTTCAAATCGAGTACTTTGAGCATTTTCTATATCGGACTTTTTAGGATAGTCCCGAAGGTAGTGGTCAGGTGAAACGCATCTAAAGCATGATCTCATCTTCAATCAGTACTCCTCGAAATGCCTTTGGTTACAAAGTTGACATTCGGGCCTGTTGTCATGGCGAACACTACCAACACTGGCTACAGATGTTGTTTGAGGTCTCGAACTACCTTGTTTTCCTCGATCTCTCCTTGAAAATCTAAACAGGTTTGACATGTGGTTGTAAGACTCTTTCATTTTCTTTATTGGAGATGAGAAGGATCTTCCCATTGGTCGTTTATTCATGTCGCGTCATTCTTTCTCTGCCTTTCTTTTCTTTATAGTAAGTTCTTCAGCCTTGCTCGCTCGATCAACTAGAACCACAAACTCTTTCAGTTCCAGAATTCCAACAAGCATCTTAATGCCTTCGTTCAGGTTGTCTTCAAAATAGGCACACATTCTTGATTCGCTTGAAGCACATTCTTGAGCATACTTGCTCAAATGTACGAATTCTATTTCATATTCCGCCACCGATCTTCGTCCTTACTTCAGTTCCAAGAACTCCTTTCTTTTCTTGTCCTAATATCTTTGACTGATATATTTCTTTCTAAAATTTGTCTAAAAGAAATCCCAACTTACTCAATCATCCTATAACATCACCGTTAGAGTAGTCCACCATTGGTATGCAAAGTCTTTTAGTAGGGATATGGTACATTGCAAGTAATCATTTGAAGCGCAAGACAGCTCTCTCAATACTCGAAGGGTATTCTCTAACCAGAATTCTGCTCTCTCAGGATCATCCTCAATCGTACCTCGAAATTCTTTGGCTCCATATTTTTGAAGCTTATCTACGGGAGGTCGATTCACACGTATTTGTTCTAGCACTGGTGGAACAGGGGAACCAATATTGGTACTGGAGAGGCTGGAGGTCATTGTGCCATCGGATTGGTTCTCATATACTCAGTGAACCATTCAGACATCATGTGGAAGAAAGCTTTCCATGTTTCACTTCTTTGTCCCTCAGAAGTAGGCTCATTAGCAACTTCCCCTTGGACAGAGACCTATACATTACTCTCAATCTCATTGGGATCAGCTTGATTGGGTGACATCTCTTATCAAATAAAAAATCACTATTAGTTTTAAAATAGGAGACAACACACTATTATAGGTTATATAAATGACATGTATTTTCTATCACTATACTTGTTACGTTCAATCCTAGAATCGACTAAATTATAGCTCTGATACCACTAAATGTAACACCCCTTACCCGATTCGATCGTCGAACCTGAGAAGGTGATCATTACAACTAAGAAATTTCACTTTCCACCAATTTAAAATCATATTCCTTGATATTTAAACAATGTCATATAAATATTCCAATGAGAAATTTCCAGTTTTAAAACCATTTCTATGTGATTCGAGGAAAAAATGACATTTTGAGAAATATGATGGACTTTTACCGGTACCCGATTGAGTAAGTATCGGTAGAAGTCAAGTCAGTAGGCATAGAAAATAAGTGTAGTTTCCTACCGGTAGAAGTGGTTGTTCTATCAATACAAGTATAAGTTCTATCAACACAACTCATACATCTACTAATACAACAAGTTCCAGAGAGCAAGGTAGATTTGCCCTGCAACTTCTACCGGTACATGTGACCAGACTACCGATACTTTGGAAAACTTCTACCAACACAATTCAAGTCAGTAGCCAAAGTTCAACATCCCTGTACTTCTACCGATAGTCACAAGAGCTCTACTGAAACAAGTATCCAGATTTAAAAATGCCAATAAATGCATAAACATCTAAGTTCAAAACAATTTACATCATTTTCCAAGCATCATTTTAAGACAAGAAAACGCAAAATAAACAAGTTACTTAGTTCATTCCTACTCAAAATATCATCCAATTCCTATACATGTCATTTATAACCTAAAGTAAAGTAACCGAGAGCTGCCAAAATAATGATCGGATAATGTGATTGTGCTCCAACGAAACCCTCAATTGATTAAGATTTCTGACGATCTACAAGAACATAAAAATCAACCACGTAAGCATATAATGCTTAGTAAGTTCATAACAAGTAACCAACTTACCAAACAAACTTATTTTCAACGTAATGTTTTAATTCATTTTCCATTCTCTTGTAAAACTAGTTCTCCTTCTCAAAACTTCTATGACTATGTTCTAATAGTATACCTCATATTTTAATCGTGCCTTTTTGCATTTCTCATATGTATTACAACTTGTATACCCGTTGGATCTTTTGAACTACTTAGGATATAATAAAATCCTTTCCACACTAAGTGTGCATGTAAAATCACCATATCCTATAATGCTCACACAAGCTATGAAATGGGTCTGCTCACACGAGCTGTGGATCGAGATGTTGAGCTACATAATACTACTCACACGAGCTGTGGAGAATCCACAATAATTGTCGAATCTCAGCCATCGATAAGACATCTAAGACCAACACCCTTATAACTTGTAATGCTCACACGAGTTGTGAAATGGCCCTGCTCACACAAGCTGTGCGTTGAGATGTTGAGCTACACAATGTTGCTCACACGAGTTGTGCAAAATCCGTAATAATTATCGGATCTTAGCCATCGGTAGGACATCTAAGACCAGCACCCATATAACCTGTAATCTCGAAGATGGGTCATGTGTATCCTACTATTCATCAGAATCCAACAGGGCATATATCCATATTTTCCCACATTAAACGAACATTACTAAATTGTTCCTTCAACAATCATGAGCAAAAACTAAAACAAAATAAATATTTGAAATTTATTCATAATACATAACTAAATTAATTTAGCAAGTTACGAACTTACCTCGACTAGTACAAAAGCACAAAATGAGTCGATGTCTACTCTACAACTTTGGCCTTCCCTCGACTCGAGCTTGGTTGTTGAGTGTCTTGGTCTAAATAATCATTTATTCAATCAAACTTCCAATATTCAATTTAATTACTAATTTAAAGATAAAATCTTTATTATGGAAAGTTTACCAAATTACCCACAACATTTAACACTTATGCTTTTTAATCCTTAATAAAAAAATCAACATTTAATCCTTAACCAAGAATAAATCAAAGCATCACACTCTTACTATGTCTTCACTCTAGCCCTATATTTTCTACTATTTCACATCTAACCCTTGTATTTTTACCATTTCCATAAATAGGTCCTTGGACCTAAATCATCCAAATAACTTAACAAACCTTTATATATGACCTTCAAACTCAAGGATTTAGTTACTAAGCACACAAATACACTTACATCTTTCATGGTAAGTCTCTAAATTCTTAACAACATTAAAAATTAACCCTTGGGTTACCAAGACTAAGCTAAAACAAGCTCAATACATGAAAACTATTTAATACTAACCTCAAAAGTTCACCAAATCAAAAGAAAAGCTCAACCCAAACCTTTCTTTCTCAAAAATGGTGGCTTTGTTGTTTCTTGAAGAAGATGGAAAGAAAGATAATATTTTTCTTTTCTTAATTGGTTTATAAAAGGTTTATAATCATTCCTTTCAGCTAATCCCACTACTTCCCTTCTTTTAAAGCTAAATTTTCCACCTAAAATATCAATAGCGGTTGGGGTTTGTCGTCCAACCTTCTTGAGTGTATTATAATTACCACTTTAATCCCCTTTGATTTCCTAACGTTATTTATTAGATACTTCTATTTATAGAACTAAACTTTTGAAGCTCTTACCATATAGTCCTCTTATTAAATTAAAAGTCACACCTTCAAAATTCCCTACTAAACTTAATGAGGCTTTAATACATAGGTAAATATTATTAAATATTTATCGACCCTCTTACCATAATGTGTGGTCCCAAACCACCGTTTTCGTCACCACTGAAATCGGGGCGTTATAATGTAGAGTTGGACAGGTATTACCTACTGGTGTGATGGGTTGGTTGGAGATAGTTTGTAAAGGATGGGCATTCCATATTTGTATCTGTAACTATATTTGAATTTGGAACGATCTCTGTATTTGTTTGACTGTGTATTCGTACTGTAGAAATGTTATCAATTTGATTGAGATGACTGATTATATTGATTGAACTGTTAATGACACCCAAAATAATAAGTACGTGGAACCTTATGAATCTTGTAAAGCTTTGACATATGTTGTACTAACTAGATTTATTGAATTTTAGGACCTTCTCAAAATTGACGATTGGTGGATGAGGGACTCGGTCATCCGTAGGACTTATTATGACTTTTATAAGTGACTGTTGATATGCTACTTTTCAACTTTAAGTCCAAGATATCCCTTGGATATATGTGTGCGCATTTTAACTTGAAGTTTGTTTCGTTTGTATGTTTCCGACGTGCTTTTGATAAGACTTAGCTGTTATGGATTGCTTCTATTATTGCATTTTTTCCTCTATAATGTTGATGTGACATTCTCGACTTAGGCTTTTCATCTAGGCCGAATTTAGGGTGTTACAAATCTACTAGGTATAAAAGTGGTAAATCACTTTTGTCAATTGGCTTCGAATGTATATTTTTATTCTTATGATGTCAATGTTTTTCTGATTTTTGATGAATTATTAGAAACATGTTTTTATTGAATTGAGAATTATGATTTATATAGAGATGGATTTTATATATTCAAGCTTTTTAAATTAGCATTCAACTTTTATTAATTGATTTAAAGAAGAAGAAGAAGAAGATAGACATTTTTAGAGAATGAATAACGGCATTTCCCAAAAAGATAAAAGAAAGAGATGAGAGAGAAAAAGAAATGGCAAAGAAAAAGAGAAGTAGGATAAAGAAAACAAATCGGAAAAAAGATACTAAAAACAAAAGGAAAAGTTAAAAAATTAAATTACTAAAAAATATAAAGATTAACTATGGAATTTAATTTTATCTTTTTGTTTTCCCCAACGGTGGTGCTAGCCTCCGGGTTAGTTACCGCCCGCTTTTTTCTCTCGTCCATCAATCTTCTTTTTCTTTTTTTTTCTCATTCACTCTATGTGTCTTCACAAGTTGTGATGGATAAATGACGATGCATATCATCGCTGAAACATCACCGACCATCGATAGTTTCTTTTAGAAAGTAGGTGATTCTTCGTTGTTTCTTAATCTATTTCTATTTTGAGAGCATTTAGAAATTATAAATAATTTTATGAGTTAATTTAGACTCGTGTTTTTCTTAAAATTTATATGTTTTTTCGTTTATTTTTCATTATTTAATAAGTCTTCACTTTTAGAAGTTTTTGTCTATTCTTGTAGTACGTTTTTTTTTTTGCAAGTGATTTAAGGATGTTTTGTTGTCGTCCTCCCTAGTTTGGTGAGTGTTCGGTTCTTTTGCTAATTTATGTCCACCGCTTCGGACCATCTAGAGATGATTTCTTTATTTTATTAAGTGATTGCAATCACTCCAACTATGTTGTGCTTGAGTTGTGATAAAGTCAATTGTCAATGTGTCGTAATATTCTATTGATGCTGAGGCTAAAACATTTATTGTGTTGATGGAGTTTGTTCATCATCACCTATAACGAGTGTTTGTTATTTTTTTCTCTTCCAAATTATATAATCTCATTCTTTGAATGAACTAATGAATTTCTAAAATTATTAATCGCTATATAATTAAAATGTTACAAATTAATAATATTAATGACTTTTTATTACAAATTAAAATTTTAATGATGAAAATATAATTCAAACCATACATAACCCAGTTTTATTCACACCATAAACTTTTGATACCAAGAATATCCCTGCTTATAATATATTCTTTGATATTTGAAAGGAAGAAAACAGCCATTTCCTTTATTTTGTCTTTTATCATTTTCCCGACTCTTTAAAAGCACTCTTTTTTTTAACCCATCTTTGAAATTCAATGTCGAAGGCCATCAACGAAAGTAGCACCCTTCAAACTTTACCTTCTCTCACCTCTAAGTCAACCAAATAAGGGGTAAGATCCGTCTTTCTTTTTTTTTTAAAAAAAATTGTGGTTGTTTTTTCGGCATTTTTTTATGTGATTTTAGATTTGTAGTTCGTTTTCGTTCAATCCATGTCAAAATTGGGGGTTTAGTTTTTTTGGGTTTCCAAATTTTACGTTGTTTTAGATTTGACTTCTCTTTTTTCTTAAAAGGAAGGGGGTATTAAGGCCAAATCTTTTATAGTATAGGACTCACCGTCGAATCTTGCCACTGTTCTTCAATTTATTGAATGTTCCCTTGCATTACATTTACCAATTAGGTAGCGATTGGGAACTTGTATTTCTAATTCTGGATTTGTTTATAAAAATGTAGCATTCATGATATTTTTTAAATGCAGTGTATTTGGATTTGAAATTCATAAGGAATTCATGAATTGAACAAATTTTTGCGTTTTGTACTTTCCAATATATTATACATTGAAACTCAACCAATTTATTCATGTATTTCACTCTTATAATTTGTATAGCAAATAAAGTTCAAAATTTCTAATTCATTTTTCTAAATACATTAACAAAATATTCCATTAAATATTCTAATTTGATAATTTTCATTTAAAAATAAACGAATTTGAAATTATAGGTGCTAATTAATTAGAATTGAAACATGGTGACAAAGTTGACTTTAGCCTGAAGTTCCTATGCCCCAGATCCTTAATGCTTAACGGTTCTAAATTTACTAGTTCCCAGCAACTGTCCCCCCCCCCCCCCCGCCCCCCCCCGCCAGAACTTCTACTTGATGCGTGGGTTGGAATTGATGTATGGATTTGGAAATGGGATAATGTTATTTTTTGTGTTCATTTTTCATGTCTAAATCTTCAATAGCGGAATAATGAGATGAGGTCAAAACTTTGCTGGGCAGTGACAGAATTGATGTCCACGCTGAGATCAGTAGGGATGTGTTTTGTTTTATAAATGAACAATTGCTTGAAAAAATGTGTAATTATTATTGGTTTACGATTTTATTTGGCAAAGTTGAGTTTTGGCTTGCATTGAAATATTATCCTGCTTGCATTCTTATGTGCTATCTGTCAAGTGATTATTGCTTTGTTAGTGCAATAATTTCTGCATTCTCAGTGTATAAATCCTGCTTATCTTTGCCTTCTGGACCTTGCAGTTTGGCATCTGTGACGCTAAAGATTTAACATTCTGTTCGAATATACTCACCATGAAGTTCCTAGAATACACTCCATTTGACCGGTAAATTTCAATCATTGAAAAGATCAAGTTGTAGATTAATGAGAATCGCCGTTTTCTTCCTTCTAACTTGAATTATGCCATAAATCTCATCTAATTTTTCTAGAATAAATGATTTCTTGAGAGAAGTAAACCTTGGTGAACGTACCATCAAAGGGAGCCTTGAAGCATACTCTTGTAAGTTCATGTGCATAACTTTTCTAGTTGTCCTGAAGAATCTAGAAAAATTTGATTCAAACTCAGTTTCTTTCTCTAGGCAAACACACAGGAACTGATAAAAGACTTTCTCTCAGTTTGGAAAATGAGGTAAAGTAGAGAATGATCAACATGTGATATAGATTATTATTCAAGGGATGAGGGTTTTCTGATGCTTGTTTAATACCAGATCCTTGACTCTCTTGGGAAATCTTCAGATACAGACTCCTCACCAGTTGAATTCCTGTTGAGCAGATCAAGGTTGTAAATATTACATTCAATTTTAGTGAGTTTAGTTTGTATTTAATTTTATTTGAACCAGCTTTTCTATCACATGCATTTCAGCCGGAAGACGTTGATCTACTTGGTGCTTACCCTCTATCACATGTATCCAGATTATGACTTAAGGTATCTCTGTAGCTTATGTTGCATCAGCACATTGTCTTTTTTAAGAGAGCTTAAGAGGAGGGTTATGGGTAATGCCACTGTCAGCTTATTGGGCGACTTGGCAACCCGTTATATAATTCTCCTGTTCTCTGCATTGGGAGTGTTGTCAAAAGGCTTTGACAGACAGTTCAATCAACTGTTGCTCTTGGAGGAGCTGAGAGTTCAATTCTCTCCATTTCCCAAATCTAATCCTGCTGGTTTTATGGGTTTGTTGGTATCCAATTCAAGTCATTCTTATGCCATTGAGTGCGTGTACTGATTTTCATGCGTGTTTCGTATGGTTCCCTTATATTATTATATGGAATGTGCATCTGTGGTTTTCAGTGCAGTTAAAGCACACGAGTTCTTCACTGAGGAAATCTGGGATACTTTTAAGCAGATTTTTGAAACCTACATGCTTGAAGCGTCAAAGGTATTACCATAATTATATTCATTTATTCACTTCGACGTTAGATTTCCTCAAATAATTTACCTCAGAGTTACTATTGTTGCAGTCCTCACTTATCACCTGCCCTTCTGGGTACTTATGTTGGTCAGCAATTTATCTAAGTGTATTCATTGGTTGTTTCCTGGGTTAGAATTATATGAAACTTTGAGCCTGTGGGTTTGTCTGTATGTCATTCAGCATTCATTTGATCATGGTATGTGTTACCCTCAAATAAGTTGGTTTGCCTTGTTCTTAAGTTTCCAGCTTTATATCATTGACAGGAATGGATTGAGACATATGGGGGCAGTTCACTCTTGGAAACTGTGTATAAGGCTCTAGATGAGGTGAGCATAACTTCAAAAGACAACATGCAAGTTTCTGCTAGTGACATTTTTAAAATGCCTAAGATATGCAGGTTGTGAATCTCTCGGAGTGTGAAATTTACAGTTATAATCCGGACTCTGATGCAGATCCCTTTCTGGAGAAAGGGGCAATGTAAGTCCCTTTTTCGTCTTTTTTTCATTATTTTACTTTAGTAGTTTGTCACTCTGCTATAATTAACAGTTGTGGACTTATTTTTCAGATGGTCCTTCAGTTTCTTCTTTTACAATAGAAAGTTGAAGCGTGTTGTGAGTTTCAGCTTTTGCTGCTTAAGGTGGGTATATTTTCCATGATATTTATGATTCTTTACAAGCTTCTACGATCATCTTTAGACCTCATGACCATATATCATTTCTGGCAGTAATTTGGTGGGTGATGGATTCCTTGCTGACAATTTATGTTCTGACGAAGATGGTGAAATATTTGATAACATGGACATGTAACCATTAACATGTACATACTGCTTGTACGTGTACCGTAGAAATCCTTCAATATGGTGTGTAGTTATGTGTAACTGCAATGTTGTTCACATTGCGCAAGCTGAGTAGATTAGCTATTCTACGTCGCTGTGTACATGTAATAGGTAGTTATGCCATATCCATAAGGAAAGTAGATACTGATGTCTGTAAGAATGTGTGGAGTTTGAATTCAGGTTGATGAAGATGTTGAAGACATCGTAACTTACCTGACTAGCTAGCTTTCTGCCTTTGCTTGAGGTGATAGTCTTATGTGCTGATATATTTTAGAAACAGGAGCTGATTCTTGTAAAATTGCTGGAAATGTAGTATGTGCTATTGTATGGGTGGACTGATGGTTCATTGCTTGAAAATTTGTGTCAAAAGAAAAATGACAGACCAAAATGATTTCAAGGATAAACTACAAGTCTTTTATAAGAATCTACAATGCACTAGAACACCCTTGTTGATGATCGTTTCCTCTGACAGCATCTAAGGTTCTTAACCCTTCTCTCTTACTAAGATTGTAGAATATTCTTGTGAATTATGACCAATACCAAATATACAAGCAGTGATTTCAACCTAGAAGTTAATCGAACTTTGGCAACTTTATGTAAGGTAGGTTCGGTTTTTTGGAGGTGATAATGGTACAGTTGACAAATAAGTCACCTTTATTGTCACTTTACGATTTTTGTCTCGTACAATTTCTCGTTCAATTCTTTTGAAGTCCTTGGGTCTTTTCCCTCGATTGAGGATCTCTTCTCTTCTTCCACCTTGTCTCGAAAAGTAGTTGGGACAAATTTAGTAACGTTTCCATTTTCCAATTAAACACTTTTCAATTTTTATTGTTCTCAAAAGAAAAGATTTTTTTTACCAAACATTTATGGATCCAATCACACGATCTTATAATAAAAACAAGAGATCTTTTTCGAACCATTTTTTTGTCTCTCATTCTTTGAGAATCAAAAAGATCCTTTTCAAATTTGAATTTATTCATTTGAAATCTAGATTCTTCTACTTCATTTTTATTTACTTATTTTTACTATTTTTTCCTCTTTTTGATTTCTTTTTATTTTATTTTATTTCCTTCCATCATTCTCTAAATCTCATAGGTTTAATCTTATAAAATTTGACCCATTTTCTCATCGAACGAAGGGTACGAAATAAATCAGATTAATTTTTCAATCAAAAACACTGTAAAATCTTTGATTTTCCTCTTTTTCAATTCTTATCTCATAGGTGCAACATTTGAATTAATAGAAAACCTTTTCCTCTTATATGAATCAATATTATTACATTCAAATTCCTTATTGATACCCCTTATGAGAAATCCCAAATTGAATCACATTCTTTGAATAGGAATTATTTTCTTTAAAGATCATGACTTTCGTGCTTTGGTGAATCTCTGAGATCCTTTCGACGACCTATATTGTGTTGAAGAGATATCTATATGATCTGATTGATCGCGTAAAGCCCACAATAGCAACGAAACTAAGTAAAGTATATAAAAAAGACAATTCCTTTCTTTCTATTTTATATTATATTAGCATTTTCTATTTTATTTTTTCTATTCTATTAGTATTAGATTAGTATTAGTTAGTGATCCCGGCTCAGCGAGTCCTTTCTTCTATGATTAACTGTCGACGCAAGTCTTAGTCCTACATTACATCTCTCTATTGATTGAGGAGAAAGAGAGCTCAACGGGAAAAAAATTGTACCATGAGAGAAACAAGGAGATCAACCTCTTTCAAATATACAACATGGATTCTGACAATGCAAAAGAGTTAAATTTTCATGTGAATCCGAATGAATCATCTTTTCCACGAAAGTGAATCCTTACTCGCAAAACAAAAGGATAGCAAGTTACAAATTTTGTTTCCGTAGGATATGTATTTCTATTACTATGAAATTCATAAATAAAAAAAAGAAGATAAATTTGTCAAAACTTAGTTGTTAATGTGAGAAAAAACACTTAAGTATCTTGGTTGAAAAAAATTTAAATTTGAACTTAAATATTGTATTTGTAGTTTTAAGTATTGCTTCATTGGATTCTCTAAATTATTATTATTCTTTAACTTCAACATACAAAACCTTGATACCTTAATAATACAATAATTAATCAGCGCCTAATGAAGATGATATTTGTGCAATTAATATTTTCATTTTTTTAATGAATGTACCGGCCTTTGTTATTAATGAACTAAAAACCACAACCAACCAAACCAACAAACAAACCACAATTTTGAAAAAACAAATACAAAACCACCATTAAAGCAACTCACAAAAGAAAAGAACCTAAGAACACACTAAGTCGACAAATCTCTCCTTTCAACACTGCATAATCCTTAAAAGGGCTAAGGAGAAGACATAAACTCGAGGGGTCAGGATGAGAAATCCCCTCAAAACCACCAATCTAGATCTGGGACTAAGGTGGATCTAAACAGCACCGATCCTTTTCCACCATCGCAACCACTGAATCCGACACTTCCACCACCCAAAAAGTGTCGACCTGTCGCTGAAACCCTTCCCGCGCCAAAGTATGCGCCACCCTGTTTCCCGTTCGATCAACCCAATGAAAGAGGCAAACCCGAAAAGCCTTCGCCAGTTCCTTCGCTTCACTGGTAAGAGCTCCAATATCTGAAAAGCCGCCTTGTTTCTCAAAAGAAAACAAGATTTCATTGAAGTCCCCAACCACAACCCAAGGAACCTCCGAACAATCGTTTAGTTTCTCAATAATTACCACGAATCATCCTGGCATTGCTCCTATGGAGCCCTGTAGAAACCTGTGCACCTCTAGCTATTCCCATCCAAGTCATCATCTATATGCACATCAATATGACTAGCCGAAAAAGATCCTAAAGAGACTGAAACATTACTCTTCCAACCCATAGACAACCTGCCACTACTACCCGCCGATGTAACGTCAATACCATGTGGAAAACCAAAACTCCTACGCATCCCTTCCATCCTATTACTCTGTAATTTTGTTTCGATTAAAAAAACTACAGAGGGGTTAACTTCTTTCAGTATCTGTCAAATTTTATGAACCACCCTCAGGTTCCTCAAGTCACGGACGTTCCATCTTAACAGCCTCATTGAACCCGACAGGCCCTGAAAACTAAGTCAACCAATAAATCAGAGATATCCTCATTGGATTTTTCCATATCACTAACAGTACAAACTTCCAACTCCAAACATGAACGTTTCTGTCCCTCCTCATGCTCACGTCAGGGTGAAACCACCATAATTGCTCCATCATCCTCTCCAACGTGGTCCACTCTCCGAACCGAATATACCCCCACTAACCCCATATTCTTATCCCCTACATTCATAATCGACTTGCTAAGCCCCATCCTCACATTAATGTTGCCAATACTCTTTATGTAACGATTGGGAATAAGTAACCTTAAAATCTTTCTTTGATTATGCAAATCTCATTTTATAACTCCCAAAAACATGATCTGTTCCCTAAGACATGTTTCCCAAATTAATTGGTCTGCCTCCCTCCTCCCGTAACCAGACACTCATCAACAGCGAGGCCTTCTCCCCGAAGCTCTCAAAAAACAATATCTTGACTTTCGTGCAAAATACAACTGGCGCAAAAACTCTTCCCATGTCCCATTCCCCACATATGAAGGAAAATAATGTTAATTTCTCGTAAGCAAAATGAACATAAGATAAAGACCCATTCGGCAAGGAAATTCTTTTCTTTCACTTCAAGGGCTTGTGGACATCAACCTTAAACCGAACCCTCGTAACTCCAGCCAACTCAAGCATAGCAGCCTTCATATCGGTCTCAACATACTCCCAAATAAAATCACCCATGCACTTAGCCACCAACTCTAAAGCGTAACCATGAGGTAAATTCTGAATCAACACCCAAAAAGCCATCGTATTCAATGGAACCTTCTTTAGGATTTCCCCTTCCTTTAAGCGATGCAGGATCAATAGATGGGAATTGAAGTTCCATGGACCCCTCGCCACTATACGATCGACATCCACTTTATGATATAATCTAAATAAGTATCGATCCTCCGGAATGTCGGTGATGGATATGCCCCCTATAAAGTGCCAAACATTAACTAATGTTGCACGCATGGACTGAAAGTTTACCACGCTAGACGTTAAGAAAGTCCCAACAAAACAATTGACCAGTGGCTGATTGCTCCAACTGACACACTCCTCCGCATCCTCAAATAAGAGACCCGCCAAGTGCCCCTCAACATCAGCCATTGAAGCAAGGAAAGAAAAGAGGAAAAAGAAGAGAATTGGAACAAAAGAAGATGAGAAAAAGAAGAAAAAAAAGAAAGAAAAGAGAGACGTGCTAACAAGTAGAGAGAGAACATGCTACCAAGCAAAATTACTTAATTAATGTATTTTCTTTAATTTGGTAAAACGTAAAAGTAATATTTTAAATAGGCTTAATATAACATTTGATACTTAACTTGACAATTTTTTTTAATTTGGTACCTAAACTTTTTTTTATCCAATTTGGTACTCAAACTTGACACTTTTTTTCTAATTTGATACCTAAACTTCTCTTATCTTTTTTTAATATTAATTCATTAAGTATAACTCAATACCTATTTTTAACATGAATTTTCTCTAAAACTAACTATTTTTGTAGCATAACAAAAAACTTTCCAACACCATTATTGTTTTGCATAATTTTTATAATATTTAAAAAATTAAATACCAAATTAAATTTAAAAAAAGCTTAGGTACCAAATTAGAAAAAAAAAATATCATGTTTAAGTACCAAATTGGATAAAAAAAATTTAAATACCAAATTAAAAAAAAAATGTCAAGTTCAAGTACCAAATATTATATTAAACCTTTTAAATATAATTATTTTTTTATGAAACAATAAATAAATTCAGTTGTCTATAAACATTCTTGAAATTCAAAAGGAAAACCAATTACCATCTAACTTCTCAATATCATAAAATATTTAAGAAATTTCTCATTTATTTTTGGGAAAACTAACAATCACCAAATAGAACATAAGTATGAGACTAATTAAGAATGAATACCTAGAAATACTTTCGGCTTTACTTAGATATTTGTTTATCTAAAGAGAAATTAAAAATATATATTTATATTTTTATAATAAAAAATTTAAATGAGATTTGATGCTCCAGATCTGATCACCTCCGCCATCTGAAATCATATAGTATATTATGCTCCCAAGCAGAAACTACAATGAACTTACCAAATTCAAGGTGGACCCGTCACTCCAGGGAAGAGCTCCGATATTTTGTTGAATACATCCATAACCTGAAGCCAATGAAAAAGACTCTTGTCATTCAAGTTACCAACAATAGAAGGGTATCAAGAAATTTACTATCAAGCCGACATCTGCAGCGATCAAGAGCCAAAAAACGGCAGCAAAGTTTAAACGAGGATATGACATCAAATGTAGGTGTTTTAGTTTTTGGATAAATTAATGTAGCCGTATACATGCTGAACATATAGTCATCAAGGCAAAAAAAAAAGTTCAAAAGAGAGGTAAAGGTGAGAAACTCCAAATGAAGATGTCCACTAAGCCCAACAATTGAATAGAAAGAAGGAAAATATTACTTCCTTGTCGTTTTGATATTTCGCAATACTCGGTGGGTTCTGGGAACACTGCAAAAGCAGCACGAAGTCATGAATATAAAATACAAAATGTTTACTATGCGTGAATGACATGTAGACGTATTTAAGGATTCATAGTATAAACCAGATAGAACATACATCCATGATAGCCGCTTGAATTCTAGGGTTTTGGAATGCCAAAGCAACTTCAGGATTGGCCATTATTTTGGAGATTACTTCTTCAGGTGTAAGCCCTATCTGATCTGCAAATGGATAAGGGTAAGATATTAAGAACCTTCTTCAGGTGCCAGACCATATTCAAGCAGCAGAGAATTTAACCATCTAATAACTATAACAAATAATGGATCTGATATATACCAGTTGGTATCTGATTCTTATCCCGAGCACTAAAGCCTCAGACTTACCGAATTGTTGCTTGACCTCAGGACTGTTGAGATCAAAGTTCTTCAAGGACTCCATCATCCTATTGTCCCATTCATTACTTCCAGTTCCACCCATATTATTTCTGAGAAGAATTTCCGAGATAATATATTAACACATAGATTTGCTGGAAACTGATGCAATTCTAAAAAACAAGGAAATTCATATAACAATAGCAAACCACAAGGCTAATAGGAAAAACAACTGGTACACCGTGTTAATATGTTCCATCTACAAATGACAGCAATTACCTTTCAACAAAAAAGTCAAAAACTTAAGCAGAATGGTATGGTATAATATACACAAATCATGATTGTATCAGCGGGGTACCAGAATAGATTCTGGTTCTCTTAATGCATAAAATAAACTAATTCTTGAATTTTTGTAAATCAATGAACCACCAAAAAATACATTTTCCAGATCAATTAAAAGTTAAAGACAAACGAGAAAAAAATCAGAAACCAATAAAGTTAAAGGCTTTGCATCAAAAAAATGTATGAAGTTTATGTGGATGTTTTTATTGCAATTAGAGTTTTAGTTTTACTTATTTTCTCTATTATATTAGGTTTTTATTTCCTTCATAAACTCTAGTCTTGGTAATCAAGATAATTTAGGAATTTCATTTTATGTAAATTAGGACTCTTTCCTTTGTTATTAACAGTCTATAAAAGGCTGTCAATATGAAATAAAGAGCAAACAATTATTCTATCAAAAAGAACATTATTTTTGGAGGGGGTTTCGTCAGGTACAAATCTGCCTCTTTGAGTAACCAGAGGTCGAAGCAAGAACCAAATAAATACTTTGGCTGACAACAGAAGAGAAAGAATGAAAAGGACACTCATGCATTTTAGAAGTTACTCAATTAGCTGAATTTGGCTCTAGGATCATGTTTACTTGCAAGTGAGAATATCACATCAATGTTTGACAATTGTCATTGTTAGTTTCTTATTCTTCAAGCGCTAATATAGATATTTAAGCAAAACCGTATTGAAGAATTATAATAAAAAATTTAAAGATAGGATTACAGAAACAATGTATTTTGTTGAGAATCTTTGATTTATTTGACAGTATTCAACGGCTAACTTTTAGGGATTATAACTGTTTTTTAGAGATTTTAATTAGAGATATTCTTTCCTTACATGATTCAATGCTTCATGTATATATATCTGTACAGATTTTTGAGAAATAAATAGTTTTGAGTGAGTTTTTCCTCAATATGTCATGGTATCAGATTTTTTATCCGTTTTTTGGGATAATTTTTTTTCTGATTTTCAAAGTTTGTTCCAAAAAATCCTTGAAACAATAAATTGGTACTTTCCGCCCTTACCATTGGAGTCGACATCCACTCGTCAGCGAAACCCAGGAGTCCGGTGACCAGAAGACCCGCATGTGGGCCTGATGCACCGTTACAAGCTACTGCATCTTTGTTTCATACGTCGCGTGTCGCAATCCTTTCTACTCCCTTCCAATCATTCTCCTCTGATTGGTGGTGTATTTCAACTAAGTTTTTTTTTTTTGTGTGTGCGGAATCTCTTGTGTTTTTTTGGGTGGTTTTTGTTATAATTTTCCAAGCAGATTTCTTTTTGGGTATTAGTTGTTTCTTTTAACATTATGTCGAACGACAAGAAGCTCGTGATTCCAACCGATAATCCCTCGTTACAAATTAGTCTTGTGAAGCTTGATGGACATAAAATTACCTTGCTTGGTTAAGATTCTGCTTGTTTTTTATCAAGGCTCGTGACTTGCAGGGATACATCACCGGTACCACGTCAAAACTTGAACTCACTGATTTAACTTTTAGTTAGTGGGATTCAGCAAACTATTTTGTTATGGCATGGCTTATCAACTCTATGCAACCCCATATTTCCAAAACTTATATGTTGCTTGATACTGCAGAAAAGATTTGAAACGTTGCAGCTCTCACCTACTCTTGTATTAAGAATGATGTGCAAATTTTTTAGATTCGTAATAAAGTCCATGGTACAAAATAGGGAGAGCTAACGGTTTCTCAATATTTTTCTAAATTAAGTGGCTTGTGGCAAGAACTTGATTATTATCAAGATTTTCAGGCGACTTGTACAAGTGATACCAAGAAATTTCAGAAGATGATGGAGAAAGAGCGCGTTTTTTATTTCTTAGCTGGATTGAATACTAAGTATGATCAAATTCGGGTTCAAGTTCTTGGAAAAACTTTGTTCCATTCTTTCCATGAGGCATACTCTTATGTACAACAGGAGGACAATTGACGTGCTATTATGGTCTATAATCCATCTATTGAGAAAGCTGGTCTCATTGCTAACCATGATGGCCCATCTGATGCCTCTTCGAGTTCTTGATTTTAAAAGTTCCATAGAAATCTTACAAGGCAAGACGGATTACTCGATTTCACTGAAGGTTTTTGGTTGTGTTTGCTTTGTCTATCTTCGACATGGGAGCAAATTAGATCCACGAGTAGTCAAATGTGTTTTCATTGGATACTCTCCTACACATAAGGGTTACAAATGTTATCACCCGCCATCTAGAAAGTATTATGTAAGTAGAAATGCAACATTTCGTGAGGATGAACCCTACTCTTCTTCATCACAACCATCTCTTCAACGGAGGTTATTGAAAATGAAGAGATGACACCTTGCTCTATTACTCTTCCGAGGAAGAATTTAGTTCCAAAAGAGACTTTGGTTCAAGAGAAGACTAGCGGATGGTTGTTGGATAAACCTGATTTAAGGACATACACTAGAAAAGGTAAGAAAGAAGATGTCATCATACAATCTACTCTGTGCCTTGACTCTCACTATCAGGTGAGTATTCTTTACTTGAATTTGCTACTAATTTAGAATTACCAATAGCCTAACAAAAAGGTGTTAGAACTTGCACTTTACATCCTATCTTTGACTTCGTATCTTATGATTCATTATCTCCATCCTATAGAGCTTTTGTTTTGTCTTTATTCTCTATGTTTGTCCCACAAGATTGGAGAAAAGCTATCACTTATCCAAGATAGAAGAAGGCTATGATTGAAGAAATGCGAGCTTTAGCAAAAAATGGGACTTGAGAACTGGTTAATCCTCTTGAGGGGCAGAAAATGGTTGGCTGCAAACGGGTGTTTACTATCAAGTATAAGGCTGATGGTTCAATTGAAAGACTCAAAGTCAGATTAGTAGCGCAAGGGTTCACTCAGACATATGGAGTGGATTATCAAGAAACATTTGCTCCAGTTGCTAAACTGAACGCGATTAGGATCCTGCTGTCATATGCAGCAAATCTTGACTAGTACTTACAGCAATTTGATGTAAAGAATGCCTTCTTACATGGACACCTAGAAGAAGTCTATATGAAAGTTCCTCTAAAATTCGATGATAAAGATACTTTAGGGAAGGTGTGTAGATTGAAAAAAAACCCTATATTGACTAAAGCAATCTCCCAAAGCCTAGTTTAACAAATTTAGTAAGGCCATGGTGTCGTTTGGCTATCGACAAAGTAATGTTGATCGTACATTTTTTATAAAATATCACAAGGGTAAGATTACTCTCCTTATAATTTATGTTGATGACATAATTATGACAAGAGACAACAGGGAATAAATGGTCCGGGTTAAGAAACAATTGGCACAGGAATTCAAAATCAAAGACTTGATAAAGTTACAACATTTCCTTGAAATTGAAATGGCCAAATCGAAAGAGAGAATCTTTATTTCCCAAAGAAAGTATGTCTTAGATCTTCTGGCAAAGACTTGTTGGGTTGCAAACCAATAGAATCACCTATTGAAAATAATCACAAGTTACAGACAGGGATCGATGAAATGGTGGATAAAGGGAGATATCAAAGACTCGTCAGACGATTGATTTATCTCGCTCATACTCGACTTGATATAGCCTATGCAATTAGTTTGGTAAGTCAATTTATGCATGATCCTCACGAAGCCCATATGTAGGCAGTATTGAGAATTTTTGTCATTTGAAGTCTGCACTGGGCAAAGGTATTCTCTTCTTCAAAAATAGTCATCTCAAGATAGAAGTATTTACTGATGCATATTGGTTACAAATGCAGATTGTGCTGGCTCTCTTGATGACAAAAGGTCTAGGAGTTATTGTACTCTTGTGGGAGGAAACTTAGTACTTGGAAGAGCAAGAAACAAAGTGTTGTTGCCTCATCAAATGCAAAGGCTGAATATAAGGTCATGGCTCAAGGTGTTTGTCAGCTTTTATGGCTACAAAAGGTATTGGAAGAGCTAAAGTTGTTGAACGAAAATGGATCAACCTTGTACTGTGACAACAAAGCGGTAATCAACATAGCTCAAAATTCAATGCAGCATGATAAGACCAAGCACATCGAAATAGATCGCCATTTATCGAGGAAAAAATAACCAGTGCTGTTTAAGTCTATCTTATCTAGACTCCGAAAAATAGTTGGCTGATGTTTTTACTAAAGAGCTAAACTGTAAGAGTTATTATAATCTTCTTTGCAAGTTGGGCATGGAAGACATCTATGCACCAACCTTAAGGGGAGTGTTGAGAACCTTTGATTTATTGACAGCATTGAATAGCTAATTTTAAGGAATTATAGCTGATTTTTACAGATTCTAATTAGAGATATTTTTTCCTTACATGATTCAATGCTTCACGTATATATTTGTACATATTTCTGAGAAATAAATAGCTTTGAGTGAGTTTTTACTCAATATATTAGAGTATTCATCTCAAATTTCATCATATTCCAACTCTGCATTCAAAATAATCTGTACAAAGAAAAGAAGCAAGCAATAAATTCTCTTTGGTGACAGTGCCCGTGACAAGTGTAAATCAAGAGAAAGACAAACCCCTAAAAGTAATCAAATGCAGAAGGTCAGTAGAAAGCGTACAGCATGTCTTGCAGTTGTTGACGGTACTAAGGATTTTGTAGCATCCCTATTAGAAAAATATGCATGACAGTAAGAAAATTTGAACATATAAAATGATGTCAATAAAATTGCAGCAGAGTTTATTCACCAAAAGAACAAAGAAATTTGCAAACAAATAATTCTACTAAATTGCCTGGGAAAAGAAACAAGTTTTTGCAGGATACAGAAACTTAAATGAAATTAATTAAAACTGAAACTTCATAGAACAAGTAAAGGCATTAACTTCTTAACCAGAAAAAAGATATGTCACCAATGATTTAAACATATGATATATTTTACAGAGACCATAAAAACCTACTTCCCCACTCCTCACTAACCCATCGCCCTCAGCCAAAAAGAAAGAACAGATAAGCAGAGGAGGAGAGAAGGAGAGCAGTGTTATCAAAAGTGTGGACTTACATTTAAAAGTCTCAGGGTTCCTCATTTCCTCAGGCACATACCTGTATGGTTAAATAAAAGATTAAATTTCCTTTCACTAGATAACACAAAGATTGCAATGAAAGGTTAGTTCAGTTTATTGATAAATATCTACTAAACAAAGATCCCATCTCCCTTCTCTTTCTTCTAAGTTCTAACAACCTAACCAAATCCAGACAGCTTCTACTACAACTGACCTCTAATTTCAAATTGACAAATGACTTCCAGATGTGAAAATCTGAAAAAGGCTTTATAATATAATTTACACCTTCAAAGTTTTTTGAGGGATTTTTTTTAGCCAACTTAACTCATTACCATGCCTTATCCTGGTGAACGTTCATGTACTATATGGAAGTCTACTATCTTTGCCTTCAATGTAACTTGCAATGATCTCATTTTCCAAAAGCACTAATAGGAGATAGCTGATGTTAGCTCTCAATCACTGACTTCATAAGCAAGGTTCACAAAAAAGATGAGGAGAAATAACTAACAGTAGATCTGATGCCAGCTTTCAATCACTAACATCTTGGGCAAGGTCCACAACATTTAGGAGAAATGGCAATGGTCGCATTGATGAAAAAAGGTTTTTGCTTAAGGTCTGAAGCTTAGAATGTTGCTGGAAAAAGAAAAGAAAAGAAGAGGCAACAAAGAAGATAACTCAGTTTAACCAGCAACATCCACAGTTCAGTACACTAGGGCAAATAGGCATTAAAATCATTAAGGGATGTAAAGGGTGTAGGGACAAAAAAGCAGGACTCGTTTACTAATATGTTGATAAAAGCAGCAATATCATGTTTATTCATCAAAAACATTGAGATGTCTAAAAACATATTGTACAAGGAAATATGTAAGAAAATAATTTGACAGGCCTTGTGTAAGGTAACTATTCCAAAGAATAAGTATTATATAATGCACATTTCAGGCAGGAGCACAAATTTCCACCACCCCTCAGGGCACATTAAAACGAAATCAATTTTAAAAAAACAACTTCAGAAAAAAAATATCCAAGGAAAAGAAGCTATATTACGGATAAACCATCTTCTGCACTGTTGGATCTTCCAGCATTTTCTCTAAAGCATCCACAGATAAGGTAGGACCTGCTCCTCCCGCAAATGAGATATAATATTTGCTTAACTATTACTCATAGAGCATGAAAGAAACTAGAAAGCATGTAAAAAATATGCATGTGCATAATTAAATCAATAATGAATACAACTAAACCAGAGAGATAAAGAGGCCCCATATATATAATCTTGAACAGTATAGCAAGCAAATGGTACATGATAAGAAGGCAACAGAAATGCCTGTCCCAATGAGGTAATAAACCAAATATTTAACCACCATTTAGCTATGCCAATGAAAGCATCAACAAAATGCTTTTTAAGATGGCTATTTAAAAAGATAACCCTAATTACTAAGAAAACAGTTGCATATCAACACATGACCAATCCAGTGACATTAACCGCTTGCTCCTATATTCCTACACTGCCTACTAATGTTTCTTTCTTTTAATATACAAACAAGTCAAACAATTATATCCAAAATTGTTGTCTTAGGTAAGAATTATTGATATCTAATACGTTAAAGAATATATATTTTTTATGTTCAAATACTTAACTCCCATAGTCCCGACAAAAATTTAAACAATGAAGATTACAAGGTTTAGAAGAGTTGCACTTGACACAAAACTCTCCATGTATGTTTTTATCGTTTTGTTTAGACAGATATTACAGCCAAATACAAACCAAAATGTCCTATGATTCCATTCCAATAATCATAAACTCCACAACTAGCTTTTTACATACCGCTTGCCTGGAAACCCCCAAAAGCACCGGCATCCTGCTTGGATGCAGCTCCATTGTCAGAAAGCTTCATACAATATACAAAAGAATTAATTTCCCAAATAGATACTTCGACTCCTAAAGATATATCCATGCTAGCACATCTTCTTAATAAGGAAAAAAAAAATTAAAACCTTACATCCTTGGAAGACTGAACCCCATTTGATGCTTAGCTTGGCTGCATCTTCAAAAGCACTCTTGTGCATAGTTTCTTCAGGAGAAACATCCAAAAAAGCTGCAAAAAAAAGTCTGCATCAATTTTAGAGAAACAATTTCCAGAACAACACAATGAATCCAATCGTTAATTAAATCTAAAACCATCATTTAAGATGCTAGAAAATTAAGTTGATACTAGAGATCAGTTTATACTATCACCTAAAATGTAAAGCCCTTATTCTAGGGGAAGGAAAAAAATCTGTTAGTCTTGCTAAAGTCTCATATACAAGAATTGCCCATATAATGTTCCTTTTTACCTCAAAAAAGGAAGAGTTGCACATTATACATATTATTGGTAAATAAAAAATGTTCCATATTACCATATTTCTTTGGCTCGGCTGTTTCTGTTTCATTTTTCACGCTTTTCACTTCAGTTGCTGGATTGCAGGTGCATCGACTGTATAGGTGCGTTGAGAAGAAGACGGAGAACGGGGTATGTCAGGAACTGCTGAAGGTGGTGCTGGAAATGGAAATGGGTAACCCGAGGGAAAAGCAGTATTGCCAAATTGATAATTTTGTGTATTCATCTGGCCCATCATGGTTTTGAAAGCTTGTTGCATCGCATACTTCTGAAAAATGTAAAGGTAAACATCATGAAGCAATGAAATAGCAGAGTTACATTAAAAAGTTTTGCCATTTGTACCATCTTAAGCTCATAAAGAAAGTTAAGCATACCCAAAAACAGGGACCATAATTTAGATGCATTATGACACAGCTCAAATACAAAACAGAGGCCCATGAAAGACAGTATAGTTACTTATCTAACCAGCCATGATAGGGTTTTGGTCCTCTTTATGACACAAAGAACTGAATGTAGCAAAATATTCAGTATTATACTATTTTCAACATTTGTAAATTGACATACATTTTTCTCAGTGCCATAATACAGGGGACATAAATCATGTCTTTGTCATCGGTATGTCAAGGCAACCTTGTGCCATTAAGTCAGCTTCTCAACACCATTCAACTAAGATCGGAAAATAAATAAAGAGGCACAACTTACTGACTAGCAATTCTATATCCCAGATAACTAATTTCCATTAACAACTTTGTTATCAGCTCTGAAACCCCCAGAAATTGGGACCCAACCAGGTGGGAGTTCATCCTCCTGAAGAAAAATATTTTGAATATATCAAACCACAATTTTGAAGGTCAACTCAAGGCTGCCTAGGAAAATATTGTATTCCCCAGTTTTGTTTTGAACTACCACTATCTATGATAAACTGGATTCTGGAATTCCAAATAATATATAACAATTAGAATCAAGTACATGGCCAAACAAATTTGTTCAAATTAGGTCAGCTGTGTTAGTGTATGAAGTCAGTTCAGTTAGTCAACTATAGCAGTTATAGTGGTTATATCTGGTGCGCTTGTTGTAAACAATATTAGACATGTGCTAAATGTGCTAGCAGTTAGCTTAAGCAGTTATTAGTTGAAGAGCAGTTTTATGGATGTATATACAGTAATGTAGTTGTGTTGATGTATGGTTGATGATTACAAAGATATATATATTTTCACTCTAAGTTTCTTGTTTACTCTTCTAGTTTTCTTCATCAGTTTCTTCAAGAACCTGTCAAGCTGGATGATAATGTTAAGTCTTCTAGAGCAAAACATACAGACTCTGACAACAGCTAAACCTAAACCCTGCAAAAAAAATGTTTTACTGATAAAAGAAAGCACCTTTAGATAGTATATGGGAAACTTGAAAAACTAATGGAAGACATCAACTTCCTATTTTCAAATGGCACCAGAAGCATAATTAAGACCTCCAATTACTAGAAAACATCCAAAGCATTCACATTAAATGGAATTTTACCCGTCATCGTTTTAATTGCTTTAGTTAAGTATTCTACTTCCAAAACTTGAACAAAGATTCTATTGCAAAGATTACAGGCAAGAGCAATGCAACTATACCTCATATGAGAGAAACCCTCACCTTTAAGCTTGAAGCTACCTGTCATTTCATACGACCTCATCAAAATATGTACCAAAAAGAAACCATTTCCATTATCAATACAATAATACTAAAAATATCACCCGAGAAAAAGCATACACTTGCTCACCCATGTAAAAAGTGCTGAGAGCCCAACCCCTACTCCAATCCAAAAGAGTGGTGATCCTCTAGAAAACATAAAGACACAAATGACTGAGCAAAGAAAAGAATGTTCATAAAACGCAAAAGATAATGTCTGCCAAGTAATTACTTCTTTTTTCCCCTGTATTAGCATTGTTCCTCCAAAGTTGCTATAAAGCAAAGTAAATAATAAAAAAGAAAAGAAAATCACAATTCCATTAAAAAATTGAGTAAAATGCTAAAGTTTTCATAGCAATTCAAACGAATTTGCTCCCTAAGGCTCTGTCTGGAGGTTTTTTCTACCTGAAAATTTACTAAAGAAAAGAATAATAATAAAACAAAAAAAAGGATAAATGACTCAATAAGTAACCATAATTCTACCACAATATGGATTACTTTTTTCTTCACATTAAATTGAACATCAAATGTTTAGTACTCCAGAGAAATTACAATCTTAAGTTCATCATCCATCCTTTCTTTAATTTTCAAAAGCAGAAATTAGAAACCAATGCTAAATACACACACAGAAAAGGAAGATTTAATTACATTTGAGAGGATGGCGGAGGCACAGTGGGATTAGGGTTGACTCCAACTGAAGAAGTCTGTTGATTGCTCGCAAACCTCTCATCCCTGTGCTTTCTCAAAACTGCTTAACATAAAATCCATGGAAAAAAAATAATATAAAAATTATAAGAAATTTAAACGTCAAAGCAAAACAATAAAGAAAGGGAGAAAGAAAGAAAGAAGAGAAGCAATACCAATTTGGGGATGACGAGGAGGAAGAGGAGAAGCATGAGCGGAGATTGAAATTCGGGAAGAACGAGGAGCAATCTTGGAAGTTCGATAAATGAAGGTTTTGGTAGGGTTTTTGAAAGTGTAATTATGACTATTGTATCCTAATGGAAATAACTTTGGAGGAGAAGAGTAAGACAAGGACGAAGAAGAAACTAACGCCATATTCAAATTCTCCATTGAATTTTACAACCCTATGAAAAATTAAATTAAATCAAGAAAAAATTTTGGAGGAAAATGTAAAGAAATTAGTTTTGGAGAGATGTTGAAGCCAAAACAAGAGCAACATTTTTCAGCTCTCCACTAATAGCGCTTCTAAAGCGGTTTGGCATTATCAATTAAGTGACTTTAATTTATTTAACTTAAATTTTGATAAGATTATAATTGGGGTAGAGATTAGATATTTTATAGCCACCCAACTACGGCTTAAACGTTATGGTCAAAACGAGGAAGACACCTAAGTGATGAAATCACTATATCCTTGATTGAAAACCTTCAATAGAATCTATTTTAATAAAAATTGTGTTTACCTTTGTTTTTTTGGAAAAAGTTCATTAATTAATTCAAACCCTAATAAGTCAAGTTAGTATAATTGACCTAGTTTTAGAAAAAAAAGTTTTGCACTTCATTGCCTTTGAAAAAACCTTAATAAGTCATTGCCTTTTAAAAAATCCAATTATTAATTAAGTCAAGTATCATGTTAAGTCTAATTTCAATTGTTAGAGCCTAATTTTGTTCGGCCCGAAACAAAACAAATCAAAAAAATCCAAAAAAATAAAACATAAAAAACTAAAGATCTTTTAATTTTAATGTCCATTTACACAAAATACTCAAATATCTAAACACCTAGCCCAATACATATTACCCAAAACCATTCACAAGCCCAATACCCACCCAATTGAGCCCAACAAGCCCATAACACAAAAATTTTCAGAAACTCTAATGTAACCTAAGCCACTAGCCGCCGCTCACTCTACCCGCTTCCTGCCACGTCAGCTACTTGTGTTCCCGAGGTTGTCTGACAACCACGCTTCTACCACCACCGAAAGCACCTGCACTGTTGAAAGCTTGTCATGGATGATCTTACCTGCAAAAAGAAGATCAAAAAATAAATTTGTATTTTCGGCTATAACAGCCACAAGCAAAAATTTTGTAATCTTTCTCTTCGATTTTTCTACGAAGAACGCACACATTGAAATAATACAAGAAACTTCAAGGGTAAATTACTGTGTTTTCATATATACATACATATATATATATATATGTATGTATATATGTATATGTATATATATATATATATTCTTCCTTTTTATTTCAAAATACCAAAAAAAAATAGTAAACAAAGAAGGATGGAGAGGAAACGTTACCTGGTTGTTGTTCAGGCACTACCGTCGTCCTGGTGGCCATTTGAGAATCCCTCCGGACCAACTAATGGTCATGTAGGGACTTCGAAAAACAAGACTGGGTTTTCGCTTTCGAAAACTCTAAAGAATCGAAAAATTTCGAGCTTTTAGGGGATTTGATTTCGATTTAGAGATATCGAAACCCAGATCTGACATTGGGGCTAAAAAAACGAAGCAAAAAGGCCTTTTTGGAGATTTTTCGGCTATCGGGTACGACGGTCATCGTCGTCGACGATCGGTGGTCGTGGAGGAGTTACGACGGCCCTAGGTGATCGACTATGGAGGCTTTGAGAGAAAAAAAATCCAAAGAAAGAAAGTTTTTTTTTTAAAACTAATGGTGAAAATGAAGATTTTTTTTAAAAAAAAATTGATTTAAATACCTAACCCATACGACGTCATTTTAGGGTTTAGATTCTGAACCCTAAAACGGTATCGTTTTGAAGCTATATCCAGATCCGACCCAAGTTCTCCTGGGATCCGCGTGTTTTCACGAAATACGGTATTTACGGATTCGGTCCTTCCATGTTTTTATTCTTTTCAAATTAATCCCGATTTAGCCTTTTTTGTTTTTTAAAATTTAGCAACTTAATTTCAATTTTTTTACAAATTGATCCTCTGTCTGTTTTTGCTTGGAGATGACACGTGTAAGGACTTGGCCAATTTCCCCACGCGGTCCCTGTGTTTCTTCGGATATTTAAATTGGGCCTTTATTTTTCTGTTTTTTTTATTTTTTACTCAAAATCTATTTCAATTTTAATATAACCCTCCATTGACTTTATTCTTTTTTTTAAATTGCCCCTTATATTCTATTTTGTTTTTATTTAAGTCCTTTTATTTTTTATTAAATCCTTTTATTTTATTTTTTTAAGTTTAACCCTTCTATTTTTTTTTTGTTTATTAATATTTTAATCAGTTGGTATTATTCTACTAAATTAATATTGTTATTTTATTTACTATCATCTTTTATGATTTATGTTCAATTGCATCCATGTGATTAATTCAATTAATGTTTTATTTTCGCCTCTTTTTGTTGTTTAAAAAAATTAAATGCATATTTATCCATTCTTTGTAAAACAAATTTAGCAAAATAAATCACATGACATTTCAAGTTTTAATTATCTCAAAAAATCGAGGAAATGTTCTTTACTTCGGGATTCGAGAAAATCATGTCTTAACTTACTAGGCGTGATTTCTCTTTGAACTGAAATAACCAAACACCTTATTTTTAAAATTAAATATATGAAGTTTGGAATAAAAATTAAGAATGCTTATTATCCTCGTAAATTCAAGTTGTCGTGCCCTAACTTACTGGACATGGCTTCCCTTCTCGATTAATTCGAAGTAAATAAGTTTTCTTCGCAAAATTCGATTTTAAATAACATTAAATAAATCATGCATTTAGGGATCACATTTTAACTTTTATTCAAGTTTTTAAAATTTTAACAATTAAGACCTTTAAAAATCGATTAGGTACCAATTTTAAGCGTGTGAGGATGTCAACCCTTCCTCACACGTAACTGACTCCCGAACCTATTTTCTAGATTTCGAAGACCAAATTGTTTTTTTAAATAAATTTAAATATTTTATGGTGATCCAATCATACCAAATAAAAAAGATTGGTGGCGACTCCATTTTCAATTTAAATTAAAAGTCGGGACTTTTTTCAAAAAATTGTTTCAACAGCTTGGAAACTCCACTAGGGACCAATAAGAGAGTCAAGCCACAAGTAGATTATTTTTTGATTTTTTTGTTGAAAATTAAAGGCTTGAAACAACATTTTTCGAACATACGAGAAAAGAGTCCAGCCGAGCATATTTGTTTGCGAGTTTCTTGATCACGTAAATCTTTTACTCAGAGTCATGGATAAAGTGGACTACCCTAGGTGACCTCCCGTTCTTTCTAGTGGGTTTTTGTGCAATGATAATTAAAACAAATTTTTGGTTTTTTTGTAATCTAGCATTCTAATTTGCTTAATTTATAATTTAATCCTAAAACTTGATTAGATTAATTGAAGCCTTTAATGATAGGGAAACTTGGTAATATTTTAGGATTAGACTTGTAACTGTTAAAAATTAGTAGAAACGATTTTAGTTTTTAATTTGGAAAATTTACTAAAAGTTTGTAAAAGTTACAATTTAGTCTTTAATAATAAAACTTGAATTAGACATACTAAATGAAATCGAATTAAGCTGAACTTTTTAGGGCTTACGTAATTTGACTAAAAGAAGGTCGATTTTTAAGAAATAAAATCGGGATAGTTTAACCTTAGGTGATATAATACTAAAATACCCTTAGGTTAAATACTTTAAAAAAGTTTAAAAATGGTTCACTAATTGCTTCCGCATTAATAAATGATAGTTAATTAGTCATAAATGAGGTGTTATAAGGTTGGGGTGTGTGTCGGGTAGTCATTAGCGAGAGAGTCACTTTGGTGGCTAATGTAATGCTTCGAATTTAGGTCGATCCATCCAATCGGGTTTGGGGTATCATATTTAGTGGTATCAGAGCCAAAATTGTTAAACATTTAAGGTCACGCATTTCGTGACCCTAGAGCCTAACCTACCCAATAGTACTGCTTGGAATTGTCTGCTTTACTTCTGCACGTTCTTTATTTTATAAATATTTTCTAGGGTAAGAATTAGGAACAAAATGTCTTATAGGAAATTGTACTTAGTTAAGTTTTGGATCACTTGTCGCTACTTACTTCTGGTACATTTTCTCTACCTTTTCTTTATTTCGATTTATGTTATGCCTCCACGATAAGGACAAGATGGTCATGATGCACTACTGGCATCACCGCAACCACATGAAAATGAACCACTATCGTTGCAGCGTGATGATGCTTAAATAGGTCAAGTTGAGCACTTTATGTCTGAGATGTTCGGGGGCATTACAACGTATCGCTGGTGCCAATGTTGCCCCTATCCGTCAGGGATTACCACTAGAGCGTCTGCAAGCTCTAAGTGGTGAGGAGTTTCGTAGAGTTGGGGAGAAGACTCTATTTGTGTTGAGTATTGGTTGGACGGAGTTACCCCTGTCAAATGGGTTGTTCTAATGAGGATAAGCTTAGGTAAGCTGTGTTGTTGCTAGATAGTGAGGCTCATTACTGGTGGGTGACAATCGAGCATGGTACTGCACCCGAGAGAGTGAATTGAGACTTTTTCCTAGAGTCTTTTCGGAGGAAGTTCATGAGAGAGTCGTATCTGGAGGTGAGGAGATGCGAGTTCATGGATTTAGTCCTAGGTACTTTGTTTGTGGACGAGTACGAAGTGGAGTTCATGCGTTTGAGCCAGTATACACCTGAGTTGGTAGCTCAAAAGGCTAGTCGTTGTAAGAGGTTCAGGTTTGGACTGAATCGAAATATTAAGTTATATTTAGTAGCGTAGTCTATTGAGGTATTCGATAAGTTGGTTAAAAAGGCCCAAGCTTTAGAGGAGACTCTTGGTGAAGAGCCCAAAGCTATTACTGTTAGGACCGTTAGGAGGTCGTCTGAATCTACTAGTGGATCTAGTCGAAAGGCTAAGAGAGGTCGTTTTGGGAGGTTTGGACAACAAGTTACTACGCACCAGGTTCCAATTAGGCAAGCCGTGAGAACTGATACTGGTATGGGTGATTAGGGAGTTGTTACATGGCCGTTATGTGATCATTATGATCCACGATATCATGGTGAGTGCTGGAGGTTGATTGGCGCTTGTCTTGTTTGTGGATCGATGGAGCATATTGTTAGTGATTATCTTAGGAGAGTAGTTGTGGTTAGAGACCAACCTGTTGTTGCTGCTGCACCTACTCTAGCTCGATGGAGGGGTTGTGGTAGAGGTGATGATGGTAGAGGAGTTGGTTAACACGGAGATACTCGAGGTAAAAATGGAGGTCTAGCTAGAGTTTATGTAGTTAGGGAGCCTTAGAGTAGGGAGGCCACAGATGTCACTGCAGGTACTTTCATGCTTCAATCTTTCGCTCTTCTAGCTTTAGTAGATTCGGGTGCTACGAGATCATTTATTCTGAGAGATGTACCTAGAGAGTTGGAGATTTATGTAGAGACATCTAAGTTCGATATTACTATTAAGAGCCCTCTAGGTAATAGTGTAATTGTGGATCAAGTTTATCGACGTTGTCCTGTAATGGTTCAAAGACAAGTGTTTCTTATAGATATTTTAGAATTGCCATTTTGGGGGTTCGATGTCATCCTTGGGATGGATTGGTTAAGTGAGCATCAAACGAGGGTTGATTGTGAGGCAAAGATGGTTACTTTGTGTTATGATGATGGTTACAAAGTTGTCGTTGTTTAAGAGAAGTTTGAGTTGCTTTCTAATGTGATTTCTTCACTTAGAGCCGAGAAGTTGGTTCAGAAGGGTTACAAAGCTTATCTAGCCTATGTCTTGAATGCTGATTGTAAGGAGTTGAGGTTGGATGAGATTCGAGCTGTTTGTGATTTCTGAATGTGTTTCTTGAGGAGTTCTTGGTTTACCATCGGATAGAGAAGTTGAGTTCGGTACTGAACTCTATCCTGGTACAGTTATGGTGTCTATTACGCCCTATCAAATGACACCTAAGGAATTGAAAGAGTTGAAGCTTCAATTACAAGAGTTGTTAGACCGGGGTTTCATTCAACCGAGTGTGTCATCGTGGGTAACGCCAGATCTGTTTATGAAGAAGAAGAAGGATGGGACTTTAGGTTGTGCATTAATTATCGCCAGCTAAATAAGTTGACTATCAATAATAATTATCCACTTTCGAGGATCGATGATCTGTTTAACCAGTTTCAGGGAACTTTGATTTTCTCGAAGATTAATTTGAGGTATTAGTATTATCAGTTGAAGGTGAAGGATGAGAATGTTATGAAAATGACTTTTAGGACTCGTTATAGGCATTTCAAGTTTCTTGTCATGCCATTTGGGTTGACGAATGCACCTACTGCTTTTATTGACATGATGAATCGTGTATTCCATTCCTACTTAGATCGATTCGATGTGGTCTTAATAGATGATATATTGGTGTATTCTCGATCGGAGGATGAGCACGAAGAGCATTTGAGGGTGGTTCTTCAAGTTTAGCGAGAGAAGCAAATGTTTGCCAAGTTGAGCAAGTGTGAGTTTTGGCTTCAAGAAGTGGTTTTTCTTTGACATGTCGTTTCAGTCGAGGGTAGTCGAGTTAATTCGAAGAAGGTTGAGGTGATATTGGATTGGAAGTAGTCGAGGAATGTGTTTGAGGTTAGGAGTTTCTTGGGCTTAGCTAGTTACTATCGTCGTTTTGTCGAGGGATTTTCGAGTATTGCTGCTTCGTTGACGACGTTGCTCCAGAAGAATACTGCCTTCGAGTGGACCGATGCAAGGTAGAAGAGTTTTGAGAAGCTGAAGTCAGTTTTGACTGAAGCACCAGTACTGACACAGCCAGAATCTAGTAAGGGGTATGTTGTTTTTAGTGATGTTTCTTACACAGGATTAGGATGTGTGCTGATGTAGGAGGGAAAGATAGTTGCTTATGCATCGAGGGAGTTGAGGCTGCATGAGTGTATCTATCCGACTCATGATCTGGAGTTGGCTGTTGTAGTCTTTGCACTCAAGATTTGACGTCACTACTTGTATGGTGAGAGGTGTGTGATTTATACCGATCACAAGAGTCTTAAGTATCTCCTTACCTAGAAGGAGTTAAACTTGAGACAAAGGCGTTGGATTGAGTTGTTGAAGGACTACGATTGTGTGATTGAATATTATTGAAACCATTTTTTATTTTGAAAAAAGTCTCGAATTATGTTTCGAAAAAATGAAAACAGAGTTGCCATCAATAATTTTTTTTTTAAAATAGGTGTAATTGGATCACCTTTCAAGATTTATAAAACCATTAAAATAATTTTGGTCTTTGAAACCATAAAACGAGTTCAGGAATCGGTAATGTGTAAGGAAGGATTAGCACCCTCACATACCCAAAATTGATACCTAATCGATTATTTAAAGTCCTAGTGGTTGAAAATTAAAAACTCGAGAAAAATTTAAATTACAATCTTTAGATGCATGAATGACGTTTTTGTTCATTTTTTAAGGGAAAAAAAAAACGAAGAAAGCTCGTTATTTCGAATTAAAAAGTCACATCTAGTAAGTTAGGACATAACAATTCTAATTTTCGAAAATAACAAGTATTTCTAATTATTATATCAAAATATTGTATTTTTTAATTTTAAATTGGATATTCAATTATCTCGGCTCAAAGAAAAAATTCACACTCAGTAAGTTAGGGCATGATCCTTTCAAATTTCCAAAAAAAAGAACATTGCCTCAATTTTGAAATCATTTATTTTATCAAAACACATATTTTTATAAAAATCGAATGAATATGAATGAGCATAATATACAATTTAATAATAATAAAACAAAATATGGCATGACATAAAAATAAAACAACTAAATACACATTAAAATAAAATAATATAACCTAAAACATAATAGAATAATACTAATATATATATATATACACACACATATATACATACATATAAAAGAAAATGAAAGGATTAAATTGAAAATGAAATAAAAAACAATGATCAAATTTAAAATATTAAAAGATTTTAAAAAATAAAAAAATAAAAAGGCTAGATTAAAATAATTTTAAAAGGCATGAATTAAATAAAAAATTCCCCTAAACCTGCACATATTATTCCCAAAACAATGGTCACAGGACCAGATTAAAAACAAATAAAATCATATGGCTTAATTAAAAAACAATTTTAAGGTAAAAGGAGAAATTTTAAATAAAATAAACTTTGGAGGGACTTAGTAATTTTCCTCTTTTTTTTAAAAAAACACAAGTCTTTATAGTCAAGCAAACGACGATGTTTCAAGACCATGGGAATTGGCTTGAAACGACGTCGTATGATGCCCAATTTGTTGTTGAAAAAGGACCAAATTGAAAGTCTCAAAAATACGGAAGGACCGCGGGGATAAATATCACTTTTTATGAAAACACGCGGACCCCTATGCGGGTTCGGAGTGGGTCGATCTTCGGCGTTAAAATGATGTCATTTTGGGTGGGTTTCAAAAACACCAAAACGGCATCGTATTAGGTTCCTATTTAAGTAAAAAAATTTAGAAAAAATCATTCTATTCTCTGCTTTAAAAAAAATTAAAAAAAGCTCTATCTTTTCTCTTAAGGGGTGCTCTTGGCTGGTCCTTGGGTTCAATGACCCTCCGCCATGGCTCTGCCTTGGGCCACCAATCTTCGGCGACGGCAACCACAACCCACGGTGACCAGAGACCAAAAAAATATTTTTTTAGAAAAACCTTTTAAAACTCCTAAAATCACAGATCTAGGATTATTCTTTAAAAAAAATCAAAAGATTTTCCTTTTTTCTTAAAAAGAAAATTTAAAAAACCACTGTTTTATTTTCTTAAAAATGGAGAAGTCCTTTCTTCTCCTCCGTTGAAGCTTTCAACTATCAAAAGGACCAGGATCATCGATCATCGGAGGAAAAGGTCTCCATGGCGGCGGAAACCGATTCGACAAAGGTAAAAAAAACCTAGGTTTTCTATTTATTTGGTTTCGAAATAAAATAAAATGCTACCTTCACTTTGCTTTTTACTGCTTTTTCTTGCGTATTTGATTGCTAAAAAAATTATCGTATCTATTTTTCAAGTCCCTTTACATTTGATTTTTTTATGTTTATATAACACTATTTTACAACGATTTTCTAGATTTTTCGGTGTGAATCTAAGTTACGTGTAGATCGTGGTGTCTCATGTCCGAGAGCAACGGCGCGGCGCGGCGGTAAGGACATTAGCAGCTAGGGTTAAGTTTAGGGTTTTTTTGTTTAAGATTTGCACTTAGGTATTTGGGTTGTTTATTTTGGGTTTTTATTTTATTTTATATTTTATCTATTTATTTATATTTATAAAATAAATAAATAAATAAAATTGGGTTTTATAAGGCTCGGATGAAATTGGGCTTGTACAAATATCATCCGGGGAAGGCGAATGCTGCTGATGCCTTGAGTAGAAAGTCTTTGGTTGACTTGAGGGCGATGTTCGCGAAGTTGTCGGTTTCTGAAGATGGTGGTTTGTTAGCTGAGCTTCAGGTGAAGCCGACCCTTGCACAACAAATTCGAGAGAGACAGTCGTTCGACGAGAGTTTGGCACGCCGTATCAGTCAGGTTGAGTTGGGTCTTCTTAGGGATTTTGATCTCAATTTTGATGTGTTCTTTGTTTTCGAGGTCGGATGTGTGTTTCGATGGATGAGGATCTAAGACACTTGATCCTTACCGAGGCTCATAGTAGTCCATATGCTATGCATCCTAGTGGGAACAAGATGTATCAAGATCTTCGGGTTTTGTATTGGTGGACTGAGTTGAAGAACGTAGCTGATTTCTTTGGTCGATGTTTAGTTTTCCAGAGGGTTAAAGCTGAGCATTAATGCCCATCTGTGTAACACCCAAAACCCGATAACATCGTTGGTTAGGGTCCCGGTGTCTTTCTGATAATCTATCATAGTTTATCTCATGTTACTGTTTCATTTAACCATATTTTGATATAGTAATGCAATAAGCACAACATGAATCATCAATTGAAAATCAACATAACTTAGAAAGGGCAAAAATATAATTTCCATGATTTTTGGAGACTTCTACCGATACCTGTTGGACAAGTATCGATAGTAGTCAAGTTAGTAAGAAATTTAGAAACAGTGTAGATTTCTACCGATACTTGTGATAGTTCTACCCATACAAGTGTAACTTTTACCTAAACAAGTCATGCTTCTACCGATATTAAAAACTCCAGAGGGCTAGGAAATCCTACCTTGCAACTTCTACCGATACAAGCACCCTAACTACCGATACAATCATGCGCAGAACTACCGATACTTATTATGCAACTACCGATACAACCCAAGTCAATAAACAACCTCCCTCCTACCCTGTACTTGTACCGATACATGCAACAGTTCTACCGAAACAAGTATACGAAATTTCCAATATTCACACAAAGCTTCATTTCATAGACATAAGGTGTGAATGGATAACACATTATGTTCAAGAACAACACCTAGCATTACATTTAAGTACTATATGTCTACTTACAACATTAAGCAAATATTCAAGAGTTCAACATTTAACCAAGGTAGTACAAGTATCATTTAATCCCGAAATAAGCATTTACAAAAATAACATCATCCTAGTACATGCCATATAACCAAGTGATGTAAATACTACCGAACGGGATCCCAAGATAGTGTGATTTCTTGGAGATGGTCCGATCTTCAAGCAGCAAAAAAGAATCTATAAAACAACAACAAATTCACTGGTAAGTTTTCATAGTTTAATAAGTTCGCAAGGTTTATCAATTTACCGAAACATGTGTTGTACAAATCTGTAAATCAGTCGAGCCAGAACAGAACTGTACTTCAGTGATAAATATCTGATTTACTCCTTGTTGACCCAAAGGTCATTCCTGTTACCAGTATATGATGCTGCTCACACTAAGCTAACAAGGACTCGCATCACATGTGGTATCTCAACCATCGATACGGTATAATTGTTCCTTATGATGCTGCTCACACTAAGCTAATGAGAATATGCAGAACAAGCATAAATCTCAACCATCATAGGCTTGTAATCCAGTCTTGGATTCATTTCACTGTTCAGTGACTCATGATGCTGTAGAAAATCCGCAACAAATGCAAGATCTCAGCTATCGAACTATTTTTTATCTTTGGCACAAGGCCGGGAAATTCTCTTCTCATCGTTTCTATCTTTCACGTTTCCAAATCGTTGTTACCCATCTCCAACAATCATAAGACAGACATATATAAGCAGTTATTAATAAGAATTTAACATTATGAACTTACCGAACTGAATTATAGTGACGGAAAGGCTCTAGGGACTATTCCGCTAATTTCCCTTTTCCGTGATCCGTGGCACGATCGAAATCTAAATAAAAAATCATCCAAATTTTCACATTAAATCACATAATCAATTCATTTAACACAATTCGATCCTTTTTGGGAAAATTACAATTTTACCCCTAATATTTTCCTTTTATTTAATCTAGTCCTTTCAACACAAAACATGCAAAATAATCTTTTTCATACACAACCAACCTTAGCCGAATTCTCTAGGGTGTTTACCCAAACCCTACACCCAACCATTTTCACAACAATACATGCATTTTTATCGTTTTCACATTTTAGTCCTTAAACCCTAGTTTCATCAAGAATTACTTTACAAAAAGATTCAATCCAAACATCAAATACACAAATCCTTCACAAGATTTTAAGAACAAGCATTTTCAACAATAGCAAGTTTCATAACATTTGATAGATTCACAAATTAGTCCTTAGATTAGTTAGATTAAGCTAACATGAACTCAAAAACATAAAAATTACTAAAAACGAGCATCATTTCTTACCCAAATTAAGGCTCAAAGATGAGAATACCAAGCCCTAGCTCCCTTGTTGTTGCCATGGAAGAAGAAGGTGAAAAAGATGAGAATTTCATCTTTTCTTCTAAATTTTCACTTATATACTTAATAGCAAAATGGTAAATTTTAAGACTTTATTAATTAACTTAATTAACTACTTGCTTAGCCTTAATTAATCCTATTTTATTAAATTCATCTCACAATAAATCACTTACCAACATACTTTTGGTTAATTCACTTATTTGGTCATTCTAGTTAATCAACTCAATTTTTGTACCTTTTACGATTTAATCCTTTCTATTCAATTAACAATCTAAACGTTAAAATTCCTCAACCAAAATTTAATACGAGGCTAACAACACCATAAATATTTAAATAAATAAATTCACGACTCGACTGATCGGAGTTGTGATCCTAAAATTACTGTTCCGAGACCACTAAAAATCGAGCTGCTATAGTCTAGGTTGCTTAAATCGATCAGGATTCCAAAGTGGAATGGGAGCGGATCATGATGAATTTTATTTCTGGATTGCTGTTGACTTCATCTCGAAAGGATTTAGTTTGGGTGATAATGGATCAGTTTACGAAGTGTACGCATTTCTTGCTTGTGCGTATGACCTTTAATTTGCAACAGTTGGCCAAGCTTTACATTAAGGAGATTGCCAGGTTGCATGGAGTTCTAGTGTCTATCATATCAGATAGAGATCCACGATTTACATTAAGGTTCTAGAATTCGTTGCATGGGGCCTTCGGTTCAAAGCTTCACTTTAGTACAACGTATCATCCACAGTCAGATGGTCAGTCTGAGAGAGTGAGTTGTGCTATTGATTTTTGTGGCAATTGGGATCGACATTTTCCATTGGTTGAGTTTGTGTACAACAATAGTTACCAAAGGAGTATTAAGATGGCTTTGTTCAAGGCACTTTATGTCAGGAAGTGTAAGACTCCACTATGTTGGTCTGACATGGAGGAGAAGAGGAATTTGGGTCCAGATTTGGTTCGTGAGGTCAAGGACAAGGCAAAACTAATCTGTGAGCGGTTGAAGGCTGCTTCAAATAGGCAGAAATCTTATTCAAACTTAAGACGTCGAGATATTGAGTATCAGGTTGGTGATAAGGTGTTTTTGAAGGTCTCGCCTTGAAAGAAGGTTTTGAGGTTCGGGCGGAAGGGTAAGCTTAGTCCGAGGTTCATTGGTCCTTGCAATGTGATTGAGTGAATTGGTTGGTTGCATATCATCTTCTGTTGTCGCCTGAGTTTGAGCACATTCACGATGTCTTTCATGTTTCCATGCTTCAGAAGTATAGATTGAATCCTTCCCATGTTGTTCCTATTGAGGAGATTGAGGTTCGATCTGACCTTTTGTATGAAGAGGAACTGATTGCGATCCTAGATTGTTAGGTCAAGGTGCTACGCAACAAGACAATTCCATTGGTGAAAGTTTTGTGGCGTAACCACAAGATTGAGGAAGTCACTTGGGAATCAGAAGATATCATGAAGCGTTAGTATCCGTACCTGTTCGATTTAGGTAAATTTCGAGGAAGAAATTTCTTTTAAGAGGGGGAGAGTTGTAAGCCCCCAAAAATAGGTCTAGTAGTTTTAGGTAGTTTTTCGGGTTTCGAGTGAAAATTAGAAATTAATCGGGTTAATTAGCAATTTATATTCTTAATTAGTTAGCCTAATTTCATTTAAAAATTGATAAATAATATTCTGAAAAATAAAAATATTTTTAGAAAAATTAATTTTATGGTTTTATATAATTTTTAGGTAAAATAAATATAATGGGTTAAAAATAATTTAAAATGGGGGTTCAATTTGGTGGATTTAAAATATTAACTAAATAGGACCATTTTACAAAACAAGAGAAATGTAAGAGTGGTTTTCTATTTTAAAAACATTGCTATTGTCTCACTTTGCACACCATTTTCACCCCAATTAAGAGCTTTTTCTCTCGTATTTTTTTCTCATTTTCATAAACCACATATTATAGAATAGATCTAAACTTTTATGCTCCTAAAATTCTCTCCAAAATTTCCATAAAAGTTTTCCAAAGTTGAGCAAAAATCATCCGAAATTTCTTCAAAGATCTTGATTCAATCTTCTAAATTGATGATTTTAGATCAATTGAAGGTAATTCTTAACTCTAAATTCATTTTTAAGTTGTTTTCAATCATTAATTGCTATTTAAATAGATAAAAATGGATTTTCAAGTTTTGATTTCATCTTTCTTGAACATGGAGCTCAACAATGGTGAATCCTTGATTTTGAGTTGGAAATCCAAATTTTAATGGATGTCTAAGCTCAAAATATGTTTATTAAGAGGGTTTTAATCATAAAACAAGAGGTCAAACTCGTTTGGTTGATCAATTTTGATAAATTCGTTTTTAATCAAGAAGATGAGTTGATTTTCCAGAAAATTTTTAAACGATATAATAGATTAAATTAACACTTAGGTTTTATGTTAATGGATTAGGAATGAAGTTTAGAATTGGTTTGTGGAGCTGAGATGGTCGTTTAGTTGATGAATTTTATGTTTCGGCTTAATTGTGCAATTTTGGTAAGGTAGATTAGAGAAACGATTTAGATCCATATAGTTTATGAAATTTCGATGTTCTTGATTCTAATGTTAGTTAGTAATGCATATTTTGTCTCTGTTGAAGCTATACACCAAGATGAGGATGATGCAAATTGGATTTGAGGCTCAAACTTAGCTACTTGAACACACTTTTGTTCGAAAAACAAAGTGTGGAGGTGAGTGATTTTAAAGGCTATTGGTAAATTTGCCTTTTTATGTGCTAAATTGAAGTTTTAAATAATGTTTTTAATGACTTAATCACATTTTATTTGATTGGATTTGCAAAAATTAATTTTATTTTACAAGAGCATTATTGCACTTAGCTTTTGGAAAAAAATTTTTGTATGTTAAGCTTTGGCATATATAAATTGGATTGAGTGGATTGTTAATTGGCATGAGTTATTGAATTTTTGAGCACTTGATGTTGGTGTTATGATTGGTTTAAGAATCATGGACAAAGACATTTGTTGTGCTTAATTATATTGATGTTGAAATTTGTTAAGCTACATGTTTTTATTGCATTTTTATATCTTAAATTAAATGCTAAACATCATATTTTATGCCTTGTGTATATGGTTATATTGGCAACGTTGCATGGTGGATCCATTGGATATAGCTGGCATGTCATAGGATTTGTGAGTACTCACCATTATTTGTGATATTGTGAGCATATGGCTCATGGTGGATTTGATTTTTTTGGAGTAGATAAGGGAGTGTTGAGCTTGAGTCAGCACTCATCGGGTTATTTGATGTGCTATAAGGGAGCGTGTGGCTTTGGCCCGCTCAAATCGAAGGACTGTATTTGATTTGTGGGAGTTCGGAGATCCGTTTATCCAATGTATGATCACACATTTACATATCGCCAAGGATGTATTATGCCAATATAATTGATTGATTGCGCCAATATAATTGATTGATTGTGCCAATATAATTGATTGATTGCACCAATTTAATTGATTGATTGCACTAATATAATTGAATATTTTTTTATGTTAAAAGATGATTGTACATGACATGGAAAAAATGATTCTTCACTTTTGATGTAACAGCCTGATTTTCAGTGGTGTCAGAAATAGTGATTTCGGAATCACGACTCCGATGAGTCGAGTTGTTAATTTATTTATTTAAACATTTATGACTTCGTTAGCATCATATTAAAAGTTGGTAATGAAATTTTAAATGTTTAGATAGTGAATTGAGTAGAAAGGATTAAATTGTAATAGGTGCAAAAGTAGTGATGGATACTTAGAAGGACCAAGTGAGTAATTAAACCAAAGGATTGTTAGTGGATGGATTAGCATGATTTAAATTAAGTGTAAAAAAGGTTTAATTAAGGTTAAGAGTGGTTAATTAAAGCTTAATGATGAAAGTCTTAAAAATTACAAAATTACCATTAGTATATATATTAAATTAAAAGGGAATTATGTGAAAATTTCCAACATTTTCACTTATCTTCTACCTTGCACGTCTAGGAGAAGAAAAAGGGGTTAGGGTTTCTATACTAAAAGTTTGAGCTTTGATTTAGGAAAGAAAACCTTGATCGTTTTTAGAATTTTTTGTGTTTTTGAGTCTTTATCAACTTAATCTAGCTTATGCAAGGACTAATTTGTGAATCTGTCAAATGTTATGAAACTTTCCATTGTTGAAAATGCTTGTTCTTGAAAGCTTTTGATAGATTTGAATGCTTGATACTTGGGTTAGATCTTTTTGTAAAGAGAATTTTTATGAAATTAGGGTTTAGGGACTAAAATGTGAAAAATGATGAAAATACATGTATTGTTGTGCAAATGAATGTGTAAAGGGGTTGGATAAACACCCTAGATAATTCAGCTAAGGTTGATTGTGTAAGAGAAGGATCACTTTGCATGTTTTGTGTTGAAAGGACTAGATTGAATAAAAGAAAAATATTAGGGGTAAAATTGTAATTTTCTCGAAAAGGGCTAAATTGTGTTGAATGACTCAGTTATGTGATTTAATGTGAGAATTGGATGATTTGTGGATGTAGACTACAATCATGCTTCAGATCACGAAAAGGGAAATTAGCGTAGTAGTCCCTCAAGTCTAACCGTAACTGCAAGTTAGTCCGGTAAGTTCGTAATATAAGTTTTTACTTAACACCTCTTGTATGTATATTATCTTTGTTCAACAATTGGAAGCACTTGAAATTAAAGAGATCGAAGAAATGAAATGAAAGAGATAGTAGGCTTTATTGCTGTTGAAAATGTACCGACGCGATGGCTGGGGTACCGTATATGTTACGAGTCCTTGACAACTCGTGTGAGCAACATCATGATTCAGAAAATAGATATGAGTCCTAGATGGATTATAGGCCCTTCGATGGCTAGGACTTATGCTTTATGCATACTCCCGACAACTCATGTGAGCAACATCGTTAGGGAACAGTACAGGTAGACAACGTATCGATGGTTGGGGTACCACATATGTTACGAGTCCTCGACAGCTCGCGTGAGCAGCATCGGGTACTGGAAATAGAAAAGTTATAGATAGGAAAGTGAAAGTTTATGATTGACTCGTGAAAGCAATGGGTTACCTTAGCTCGTTTGGGTTATAACTGCCTATTACAAATGCTCGGTAATTCTTTAAAAAAATTGAACTTAGTAAGCTATGAAGCTTACCAAAGATGTTATTGTTGTTTTGTAGATTGTATTACTGGTTGAAGATCGGATCATCATCTCTCATAAGTCACACTATCGCAGAGCTCGTTGGTAGTTTTTACATCACTTGGTCTTGTGGCATGTACTAGAATAATGTTATCTTTTGTTTTTGTAATAGGGATGGTGAAATCTTATTATGTTGATGAAATATTGAATGTGGAAATGCATGTAGTATAAATTGGAGTATAGACTTAAAATGCTATGTAATGACTTGGAAACCATGTATTTTGTGTGTTGGCTTAATGCATATTTGAAGTCATGAATGTTTTGTGTTGATAAACTTGTGTTTTGGCATGATTCTTGAAATTTTGCATGCTTGTTTCAGTAGAACCCATGCATGTATCGGTAAAAATACAGGGTAGGAGAGAGGTTGTCCTCTGACTTTGGTTGTATCGGTTGTTGAATAGCAAGTATCGATAGTTATGTGTTTAGAGGTATCGGTAGTGTGTATATTTGTATCAGTAGAAGTTGCAAGGTGAGATTTTTAGCTCTTTGAAGTTTTGACTTGACAACTATCAAAACTTGTCCAATCAAATATTGGTAAAAGTCTCAAAAAATGTTAGAAATGACCTTTTTGCCCTTTTTGAATTATGTTTATAATTAAATGACGTTATATGATGTGTGGAATGCAACTCTTTAATAAAATAAGACTAAATGACTTGATGTTAAAGTTAAAAGTGTTAAATGAATAGTAAGACAGCATGACCCTAACCGGTGACGATTTTCGGGTTTTTGGGTGTGACACTTGAAATAACATGTGAGGTTATGGTGAAACGTTAACGTGTTGTGACTTAAAATTTAATGTTTATTTGCTTTGATTTATCCATGATAAGTGTCAAAAATAACATGTTTTAGCCTCATTCTTAATGAGTTTTTGGATGATCAGTCGATTTAAAATAATGAATTTTATGTTCATAATCCTTTAAATTCATGTTTCTATACTTGGGAAAGCATTTGGGAGCGAAAGGAGTGAAAAAAAGTGAAAATCGGACAAAAAAAGTAGATTTTAGGAGCCACACGGGCTGGACACATGGCCATGGACTAAATCGAAGATAAAAAAGGAAAATTTGGGGCAAAAAGCGTGAATGTGAAAGAGTTAGGAAGAGATTTATTGGACATAAGATTTTATTTAAATTTAAACTCTATTTTTTTGGATTAATATTTAGGATTATTATTATTATATTGTTTATATTTAATTTTAATTTATCTTTTAGGCTTTATAATTTAGAGTTTAATTTAGATCCAATTAGGAAATTATTGTTTAGATTTAATTCTAATTATCTTTTTAGAATTTAATTTGGATCGAACTAGAGGTTTTCATGTATTATAAATAGGGGATAGAGTGATATGAATAGGCACTTTTAATTTTTTGTAAAATCCTCCATTCCCTAGACCCTAGCCGTTAGAGATTATTCAAGAAAACAACTGAAAAACACCATTGAAGCCGTCTTTGAAGCAGATTCCTACCAAGATTGAAGACCTCTTTTTAATCTCTTTTGAATTTATTATTAGTTTTTCTTCTTTTTGCAGTTATACTGTCTTTGAGATGTTTTTATTTGTTAGCATGAACTAATTTTCTAAATACCTAGGGAAGATGAGCCTTATGATGAATTCTGTCATTTGATTTATGAATTTACATAATAAATACTTAGATTTTGTTATTAATTGTGTGTGCTTAATTCTTGATTTAGTATTTTCGGGATATTAATTCTTGTTTAGTGTGCTAAAATCAGAGGAGGAAAAAAAATCCTGTTTAAGAGTAGATCTAGCATAATTGAGTGGAGTTGCATGCAATCCTAGAAATAGGATGACATAAATCTACCGAATTAGAGTCAAATCTAATAGGGGAATCCATAGATCGAATTAATGCGATAATAGGGGTTTTAATTAGAAAGAAATTTCAATTAATGAATCTAGAGTCAGTTACTTTTATTCTTGAATAGAGATATTAGCATAATTTAGGGATTTCTAAGGATCAAGATACTAAGTGAATAAATTCTTTAATCAGAATGATAATGACAAATGAAATCTTGGTGGATTCTTTCTGGGTATTGTCTTACTTATTGGTATTTAAACATTTTTTATTTCTTGATTTATTCTTTGTTGTAATTTTAGTTTATTAATTTAGTTAAATTTAGTTTTAAACAATCACTTTATTCGATTGGTTAAATAATAGGAAAACAACTACTACTAGTACTTTCAGTCCTCGTAGGAACAATATCTGTGCTAACCATAACAATACTATTAATTGATAGGTGCACTTGCCTTAGTCATATTTTTAGTTTGTTTCGACTGCATCAACATGGTTGGGTGTATTTTACTTGATGTTTTTACTATCATTCACTAAGCTTTTTAAGCTCACACTTTCACATTTCGTGCAGAGAATTTCCGAGCATAAGTAGTCTAGAAGTGAGTGCAAGAGTGATCTAAGAATAAGGCTCGGTATTGGATTAAGAAATTTACGTTAGAAACTATTTAAGGGCATTGTGGTGCTTTTGGGACTAGTGTTATTTTACTTGTAATGAACATTGGACATTAACTTTTGGACTTTGATTTTGGTGTTTTTTTTATTGCTTTAATACATGATTTTATGTCTAATCGATGTTTGATTTATGGTATGTTGATGAGTGTTCGTACGGTGGTTGATAACACAATGTATGAGGCATGTATTTTATGCTAACAATGTTTAATTGAAGCTTACCATGGAGTGGATTGCTTGTGACTAAGGTATGTAGCTTGTGTGAATTAATTGGTGTTTGCTAAGTGTGTAATTGGGTGTCAACTGTTGATTAATTGTTGCATATTTGTTGTAAATAAATTAAATTGAGGATGTGTGGATGTTTATGGTAATTAATTGTAGCTATTTCAAGTTTAATGTGTAGGTAAAATATGTAAAATCAGGTAATTAAAATGTATTTTTGACAAAATAGGTGCAGTGGTAATTAAAACGAATTTTTGGTTTTTTTTTTTTGTATTCTAGCATTCTAATTTGTTTAATTTATAATTTAATCTTAAAACTTGATTAGATTAATTGAAGCCTTTAATGATAGGGATGGTAATATTTTAGGATTGGACTTGTAACTGTTAAAAATTGGTAGAGACACTTTTAATTTTTTATTTGGAAAATTTACTAAAAGTTTGTAAAAGTTATGATTTAGCCTTTAATAATAAAACTTGAATTAGACATAGTAAATGAACTTGAATGAAGTTGAATTTGTTTAGGGCTTACATACTTTGACTAAAAGAAGGTCGGTAACTTTTTAGAAATAAAATCGGGATAGTTTAACCTTAGTTGATAGAATGACCAAAATACCCTTAAGTTAAATACTTAGAAAAAGTTTAAAAATGGTTCACTAATTGCTTCCGCATTAATAAATGATAGTTAATTAGTCATAAATGAAGTGTTATAAGGTTGGGGTATGCGTCGGGTGGTCGTTAGCGGGAGAGTTAATTCGGTGGCTAATGTAACGAATCAAATTCGGGTCGGTCCGTTTTAGTTGGGTTTGGGGTATCACATTTGGTGGTATCAGAGTTAGGTTTGTTAAACATTAAAGGTCACTCTTTTCGTAAGCCCAATGCCTAACCTTCCTGATAGTATTGCTTGGAATTGTCTGTTTTACATCTGCATGTTCTTTGTTTTATAAACTATTTTCTAAGGTAAGAATGGGGAACACAATGCCTATAGGAAATTATACTTAGTTAAGTGATAGCATTAGATATAACACTTATTTTCTCCCTAAATTTATGTATTAATTGTCTCCTTTGTAGCATATTTAGCATGCATTATAGACATTTCATACTTAGTATTTATATTTTCTAACTCATTCTTGTTTGGCTTAAATTCTTGTTATTTTATCTCTTTTGTGCACTAATGTCGCCATATGTAGCCTTTGTATTGTGTGTAGAAATTGTCAGCGCAGGGATCCATCTTAGAAGATTGATGCTAGAATGAATTTAAAGAATGCAACCACAAGTTAGCTTGGAATTGCGACAAGATATGTCAACGCATCGAAACCTTTACTTTGTATGGGTGAATTTATGCTGCAAACACATCTGGAAGCACCAATGCAGAAATTTCACACGATGTCATCGTAATTAAGGATTATAGATCGCGCCCAAAAATGTGACGATAATCTGCAGATTTATGAAGATCACACTAGATCTGCTTGAGTGCACAGTTGGATTTCAACAAACTTTGACAGCTGCACAAGAAGTTGGATCTGAGAGACAGAGAAATCTACAATTCTTGAAGCCTATGAATAGAAGAAAGATGAAAGGAAAGGATATCAAGAAGTGAAGGAATTAATTCTGCAAATACTTTGTGTTTATGAGGTTTTAAGCTGGAGAATGGTTAGCTGATCGAGCGAAGGAGCAACTACTACTGAATAGAAGTGCTCGATGCAAAGCAAGAGGAGCGATCAAGGAATAGCCCTAGTGATCTAAGGATAGTAAGCTTCAATGTATTTGTTGACCCCTCTCTTTATGTTGACGAATTATTATTGACAATTGAATGAATATGAGAATATCTTTCAGTGTTAGATTACTTTGATTCTTATTTGATTCTTCTCATCTGTTTAGTCTTTGACTTAACTGCATTAAACACGAGAGTGGAATTGCAGTCTACCGACATCAGGAGATACGATGACAAGTTAGGTTAATAAGCAAGTCAGTGAGAGTTGCTAGGGATTAGAAGGGATTCTAGTCACTTGTTCTTGAGTGCACAACATGGCCAACTTTGAGATGTGTGATAATTGTGGGTGCTTAAGTCTCGATTAGACAGAGAGCTGTAATTGGTAAGATTTCATTGGAGCTTTATTGTTGCGATAATTCGTCTATACAATACCTTGTCGACGCATCTAGCATTGCTACTTAGTAAAATCAGTGATTCACTCCAATCCTTCGCATTTGATCATACTTTACTTTCATGCATTTAAATTGTCAACACTTCAACAACAAGTTGATTTACTTTCAGTTGCTTTGACAATTAACTTTTATAATTACATTGACAATTTTAATTATATTAGTGTGCAGATCTGATTTAATTGCGTTGACATCCTTACTAGCATTTTCCCTAATTATAGTTTTAGTTGCTTCGACATTTAAGCATAAAAAATCCATTCCTCGTGGGATCGATATTTGATAGAATCAATCTATCAACTATACTTGCATCGACGTGTGTTCGCTTGCACAATTGTTGTGACGTTATAGGCCAATCAAGTTTTGGCACCGTTGCCGGGGAATGACGTTTGTTTGATGCTCATTTTTTGTAGTTGCCATTATTCTTTCTTATTTAACTTTTTGTTTTTACTTATTTGTTTAACTTTCTTTTGTTGATTTTCTCTTATTTCTTTAGGAATTGCATGTCCACAAGAAGAAATTCTAAGGATATTGTAAGCTTTGACCCAAAACTCGAGAGAACACTTAGGAGGAGAAAACAAGAACAAAAGAAAATGATTGGCACTAACAATAACAACAACCTACCACCATTGTTGCCACAAGATGTAGTTCCTCTAATACAGCCACAATGAATCAATAATTTACCACCATCGCCTCCATAAGAAGAACATGTGCATAATAGGACAATCAGGGATTTTGTTGCTCATGTATTAAATGATTTGCAACTAGGGGTTGTAAGACTGGCGATACAAGCTGGAATTTGAATTGAAATCGATTATGTATCAGATGCTCAATTAAAATGGGCAATATGGGGGCCTACCTCATGAGGATGCATGAGAACATTTAAAATCATTTCTGCTTATTTACGCATCTTTTAGCTAACACGATGTCCCTGATTATGCCTTAAGAATGTAATTATTCCCTTATTCGTTGCAGGGAAAGCGAGAACATGGTTCTTGGGATTGTCGATTGGATCCATTACATCATGGAATGCGTTAGCAATGCAATTTGTTTTGAGATTCAATTTGCTGACAATTAATGTAAGA